>JAVYIG010014143.1:0-43194 GCA_035222895.1 Strongylocentrotus droebachiensis
CTCATTTGTATATGATATGGTAATTTTACTGTTATAAATATGAAATTTTAGAGATAAAATAGTTTTTCGACCTTTGACCTCATTTTCGGAGGTCAAGATTTCATTCTAAGGGTCAGTAGTTATTCTATGTCATCTTCTTTCGTAATTCTGTGCATTTTGACACCAAGATCATCTATATACCATATTTTGTTGCTGAAATACAATTTTAAGTGATTTAGGCAGAGGTCATTGACCTTTGACCTCTAATGAAAAATTCTCCCCAACCCCCATACCTCCTCCCTTTTTTTTGGTAGTTGTCTATACCCATACCTACCCAAATCAGTTGAATTAGCTTCTTTTAAATTTGTTCACAGATTGGCTCAATATGTGGCTAATTTAGGTTTACTATATTGTAAAATTTGGCCAAAATTGTTACTTATGTATCATGTAACCAACACACGTACTTACACACAAAATCCATCCATTTCCCACTACCAGAAATATTTAGAATCAACAAACATCCATCTTCACGTAAGTTAAAATCATCAATCAACCAGAAATATTACAATAATAATAGTTCAAAATATAAAATATTGCATATTTGTAAGTTTGTGACAAGTATTTACATACAAAATATCGCTTGAAATATTTTTTTTTTTCTTCGTCACGTATTTCTTCATCTCACTACATGAATTATCACACGTGGGGCAATGCAAATTGTTTGTCCACCGCACGTATGTAATAACAATCCCAACACAATTATGATCGACTTGGCAGTGACAGAGCACAATTCCAGGCCCCAAATTTCATATTTTTACATGAAAATTTATCAGATTCAAGATTATAGTATAACATTCACATTAGAAATATTTTTTCTAATGTCAGAACTTCCGATGTATGATTTGAAAAGCGTTAAAAACGAGTGTCATTTTCAGGACGATGGTATCTAACTAAGCCAAGAACTTTAGCCTCAGTGACACAATTTGCAGCATGAATTATGTCTGTAACGTGTATAAACCGCACCCCCGACTTTTGATGTTTACCGGCGGTAAAAAAAGTGCGGTTAATACAACGTTATTTACGGTAACTGTAATATGTATAATTGGGTTTTGACAGACTTGTACATGTATCAATCGGATGATTATTTACATCTGGGGACCGACCTTGAACGTCACCATCTGAAAGACATGACATGACTCAGTTTTGAACCGGGGTCCATCTGAGTCAGTTTGTAGACGAAGACACAGAGCTAATCAAGTGAACATACCACTAGTCCAACTCACATCTTCTAAATTTGTGTTCTTTTCTACTCAACTGTGTTTAGTACAGCTCCAGTGAAGATATGTGTACCGGCAACAACAATGCAGGTTACAACATGTACGGTACATGAAATGAATATTTCTTGGAGATCGTGAAATTACTGCATTTACACCATACTCTGTGCATGATGTGTATCATATTAGCATTAAAAGTTAATGACTCTCCTACACATGGGAACCTCATCATATCCACTAAACTGTATGAGGGACACATTTGTACACGTAACAACAGTCCTTTGTTTGCTCTTTAGAAGGAGTATTCTCCAGGATCACAGTTATATTTAGAGTCCACGAACATTACATACATGTAATGTAACGTTTAAAAATGGGATATATACTGCGCTCTTCATTTTTCCAATCGCTGTAGACATGTACATGTATGTACATCTTCTGATCTTGATCTGTAAATGCAATTCAATTCAATTTTTAAATCAATTCAATTCAATTTATTTGGCATTAAAAAATGTAAAAAGACAAATCATAAATACAGAATACATAATTATTATAATAGGCCAGGACCTCTAAGAAGCAACTTGTGCTTGCAAATGAAGCATCTATATTGATGATGCAGTATGATCTAAGAACTGATAAGCTCAGCAAAATATATTGATCTGTCTTGTTTTCAAGTGGATCAGACTAATTGCTATTGTCCCTGGCCAATCAAACAAACCTCTGTTGACTAAATGTAGCCCTTACCGTATAAAAGGTTCCTCTTTTCTTTCCTTGATTTTGTGGGAGTTAACCTTTATTTGATTTCCTGTGCCCTTTGGAGCCTGGATGTAGCAATGTACTTGGTTTAGTTACAGTGGTATTGAGGGAACTCTCAGGGGAGAACAATCGTTTTTGTGAAGGATTGAACCATTGAAACTGATACATACATGTAGTCTGCAGGTGCAGACTCTAAATTGAGACTTAACACAATTCATTTACTTGTCTTGAAGGTAAATAATTGTGGGTTTGCCCAGTGCACCAGGAAAGTATATCTTCTATACAAGATGGTTAATGGCGCTTTAATAGTTAGACCACCCACCATTCATCAGTGTCTTTTATGCCTCTAATCCCATTCTTATGGTTGCCCCCACCAGCTATCTATTCCTCATTCCAAGTAGAGTATGTTCTTGTGCAAGATTTCTTCTTCAACCTCAACCTACACATATCTGCCAATTCAGATCTGTGATATTCTTTGTGTTTTGTCCCCCCCCCCCTCCTCTCTCTCTCTCTCGCTCTAAATATTTGTGGTAAACAAGGTGAAAGGTAGATGTACCTGTATACTCAGAAGCCCGAATTCACAAAGGAGGTTTGTCGACAAACCTTGGTTTCGACGCGTTTTTACAAACCAGGTTTGTAAAAAACGTGTAAAAACGCTTCATATGACGTACGAAAACCATGGTTTGTCGACAAACCTCCTTTGTGAATTCGGGCCTGTATGTTTCCATGGTGAGTGAGTTTTCAGGATTAGAGGCTTCCGGTATAACATGTGGTAGCCCAGGGCTCTCACTTAACTTTTTTTTGGGGGGGTTGCCAGTCTAGAGCATCTTAAACAGTTTAGGTTGCCAAATGGCAGTTAGGTGGTCACAGTGATTAGGTTTAAAGAGGTTTGTGTAATGCGTAAATCTGCCACAGGGTCTGTCACTTCTTGAATTAAAATAAACTATAACAAATCATAATTAACTCAGTGCCCGGTACACCGGTTGCCCTATTATAAGAAGTTACATAAAACGAAGGTGTTAACTCCTTGATAAAATCAACTGTGGCACGGCCGGGCCGGCCATTTTTTTTTTTTTTTAGGTTGCCAGCCGGGCAGCCAAGACGGGACTTTTAAGTTGCCCGGTGGTGTTTTAGGTGGTCAATGGCACCTGGGCAAGCTAATTTTGAGCCCTCTTTCTGTAATGAAAGACTGTTGATAATGTTGTCAAATTAAGGATAGTGATCTCACATATTTTCAACCATATTTTCTTTTTCTCCCTTACCATGTATTGTTTCATTGTTCTAGATTACCTGACCATGTAAGCCTGGAAGAGGGCGCTCTTCTGGAGCCTCTCTCCGTCGGAGTGCATGCATGCAAGCGGGCTGGGGTGACTATCGGCAGTAAGGTGCTCATATGTGGAGCAGGTATGTGTTTGTCGTAACGTTTGTCACTGAAATATCCATAAATTTAACGATTTCTAATCGAGATATCGCATTTTACGTTTTATTCCATTCAATGACGATGTTGGCTTTTTCGTGTTGGTTATAATACGCCTACCAGCCGGCCCGTGTTTCGCTATTATTAATTAACTAATTAATTAACAATCACCATATTTTTTTGAAAGTGGAGCTGAATTGGTATGATGGTATCGGCTAAATTTCACACATTTTGGGTCTAAAATTACGTTCATTGCATTGGCAGGTCATAAAAGAGCACTAAAAATGTCATAAATAAGAATAAGAGCAATAACAATGCACTTAGAAGGCATTTGTGGTCTGAAACAAGAACTCAACTATCATGTTTCAATGTTCTGTCAGATATATATATGTACAGTATGTATGCCCAGGTAATGCTTGAGGCCCCTCTGCATTACTAGTATTTATTTGGTTGTAGCCAAGCTGCCCTGAGGCTCTGTAACTTTTCAAGAATCCTTTTCTTATCAGGGGTAACCATATAATACTAGTACACCTCGAGGGATAGTGGCAAATGAAGAAGAATGTGTTCCCAATGGACATTACAGCTGTGCAGGGGGGCTTTAGTTATCCACAGCGGCATTAGTTATGAACATTATACCCAATCTTTGTATATTGATAAATACTATTTTAAGTGCCAAGTGCTATGTGTACAAATGTTATTGTTCCATGTAAATTTATTGTTTATGTTGCATCAGCACTCTGATCAGTATTCTATAGAAGCGCTTACCGGGTAATAAGAATCAGTTATTATTATTATTCATGACCCATGTGATCCATAGTCTGATGACCTATCCTGTAGACCATGATACCTGTAGTTATTTGCCTTTATACATCTATGACCGATTTGTCTTTATTACCCTTTATCTTCTTGATTTTGACCAGGACCCATTGGATTGGTGAATCTAATGACGGCCAAAGCAATGGGAGCTTCTTCCGTTGTCATTACAGGTAAATCATGTCATTTTGTTATTTAGCTGTTAGTAGGCATTCTATAGCAAGATATAACTTTTCACTTTTGTTTACGTCCGATAATTTATTTTCTTCTTAAAGGTAGTATGTCCCATTTGCAGGCCCCCCCCCCCCCCTCCCTAAAATGAAAAGGTTAAATTCCACTGGTATTTGAAAGATGAAATTAGTTTAGAACTTCCTTGTTGTTTTTTAATGGAAATATAACGACCGTTAGTTGTCAAATCGACTTCAGGGATTGCAATCCTTTTAGTAAATAGTCTGATTTTCAGACCCTTGTACCGAATGGTGTACGTTTTGTGCTGCGCAAAGATTCAATCTTTTTAAGTTTGGCCATTAAAAGAAGTGGGTTATGCTCATGTACCCTTTACAGCTCATTTTATGTATGTTATTACCAAAGAAAAAGCGAAGTCAGTCATTCACTCGATAGTTTCTGACAGTGTAGTCTAGAAAGTAAACAGGTTTCCTTGCATAATTTGAATACGAGGACACTGCTAACGTTTGAATTTCACTGATGGGACAAATACGTGACATATTCATAATTCCTGCAAAGTTCTACAGAGTTTGATGTTGGCAGCAAATGGGACATAGTACCTTTAAACAAGCAACCAACCAGCATATATATTTCATCCTTCTGGTATCATCTAGAAGGGTGCTATTTTTTATGAAAAGTGCGACTTGTAAAATTTCCAAATTTTTTGAAGGTTCTATACTTCCATCCATCTAAAGTTGTACTTCTATTCATGTTCTTACAGATCTTGAACAGAACCGTTTAGATGTAGCATCCAAGCTTGGTGCTGATCACGCCATTCGTGTGGACACTAAGGATGTACAAGAGATGGTCAAACGTATCCATTCTGCGCTAGGAGAGGAACCTAATATTACTATTGAATGCACCGGAGCTCCGCCTTCTATTCAAACAGGCATCTTTGTAAGTTACCACTGGACAACCATTCAATCAGGAATTATAGATTTTAAAAAGTCCAGTTGACTGAACCGTAGTCCTAGCTTTCTAAAAACAAAAATATTACGTTTTAGTTTTGTCTCTTGGGGAAATTGTTGCATTCATTTTACAAAAATACAGTTTGTATTTGAGTTTGTTTAGTCCTTTTGACAAATTAATACATTTTTAAATTTTAATCTAAATTCTTCATTTTAAGGCTGATTTTGTCAGCTATATCTAAAACAAAAAATAAGAACAAAATAAATGTATCTACCATTACGTACTTTTGAAACATGGTTCCATACAGGAATTAATTATATTCACTTTTTAGAAATAGGAGTTCTGAAAATAAAGGCATGCAGTTTCTTAACCCTCTACATTTCCAAAGTTGAGCACATAGTGTGCAGCGTGTACACTAAACAATTCTTTTCTTTAATATTAAGATTTGCATGCATTATAGTGTTTGTTCCAGTTCAGTAGTCTTTGTGTAAAGACACATCAATAAAAAGAACTTGTATTCAGATTTGTGTAACAGCTAGTTCATACGAGTTTGTCAATGATGTAACGATGCAATAATTATGACTTATACAGTCAAGCCTGCTTTAGTGTCCACCTGTCTACAACAAGCACATTTTCTGTTTCCCTTGAAAATTGTTTCTTATTGAAACATGTACTAAAGGAACCTGTCTACAAAGACCACCTGTCTACAAAGACCCCTTTTTGTATTTCCCTTGGGTGGTTGCTGTAGACAGGTTTGAATGTACTTGAAATGCTCATTAAAAAAAAAACACCTTTCTTTCTCTGTCTTGAAGGCAACCAGATCTGGAGGTGTACTTGTCTTGGTTGGACTTGGACCTCCTGAAATCAGTCTTCCAGTGGTCAATGCAGCGGTCAGAGAAGTGGACATTCGAGGAATATTCAGATATGCCAACTGGTATGTTTACAAGCATGAACAGATTGATAGCTCTGAGTAGGCCATTCCAGCCAACTTGGTTCTCATATGTATATTTAGCATGGTGAAGACGAGCGGGTGGAACTATAGAAGCAAAGGATTTAGGCTTTTAACTTGCATGGCACCAACATCCTTTGGCATGATGTGAATTCCCTTTTTGGGATGGTTTGTGTTTCGAAATGCATTGTGGGCTGACACCATTTCCGGGAGTTAAAGCCTGGATGATAATTTCCAATGAAAGATGCATAGAAAATATCATATTTTTGTACAATAATGTACTGTTGTCATTGTTTGTGAACATTTATGTATATTTTTTCCTGTTGTATGGGAAAATAAAAACAAACAAATATGTATCCATTCTGTGTCATTAAAGATTGGCAAATGTTTGGAAGAGTCTTTGTGATAATTCAGCGTGATCCTATTCATCTTGTTCAAACAATTTCCTTTGAAATGTTTTTCCTTGAAATTTGAAAGTTTTACAGGAAATACAAAAAGTATGAAAATACTGAAGATAAATTACAATAAACATCAGAGATGTAACCTATCTACATATCTTACCTATCTACTTGCTTAATTTTATGAAAAGAAATATATTGCAGCGGAAGACATTTTTTTAGTACAGTGTATCTGACTACTTAAATTAATCTAATGGTTATGATTAAGGTTGTAATCTATGATAGGAGATATGTGATAGCCACCTTGTATTTCTGTATATGGTTTGTATTTGATATCTTTTCTCCTTTATCTTTATTTTCTCCTACTCCCCCCAACCCCAGCTACCCCACAGCATTGGAAATGATAGCGAGTGGGAAGATAGATGCCAAGCCTCTCATCACACATCATTTCAAGTTAGCAGAATCCCTCAAAGCCTTTGAAACAGCCAAGACCGGTGCGGGTGGAGCTATCAAGGTCATCATCCATTGTGACCAATAGCTGCTCATCGTCAAGGTTATCATCAAGGTCATCATCCATTGTGACCAATAGCTGCTCATCATCAAGGTTATCTTCAAGGTCATCATCCATTGTGACCAATAGTGGCTCATCCTCAAGGTCATGATTATCATCAGTCAAAGAGATTATTATCTATATAAAGGCTACCAAATGGTACAACGGGGCGTTGTGGCGTGCGCCTGTAATCCAGCTTATAATGGAAGTTACAAACTGATTCAGACGAGGACGCAGGTTCGAAACTGAGTCACGTCTTTCAGATGGTGACGTTAAAAGTCGGTCTACAGACGTAAATAATCATATCTGATTGATACACGTCAGTAAAAAAAAAATCAATTACACAATTACAATTACACATTAAATCAGTGTATTTAATATCTTTAGCGCAGTACCAGGTTGACAGATCACGTATCGCTCTGTCATCCGGGGAACTTCAACTGTCGATACAATATTGCTTGATTATTAAAAATCAACAATACTTTCGCTGGTATCCAGTTACTGTACCCAATGTGCAAAACTGGTGTCCTTTCTGACAGCAGGAACTAGTCGGCCTGATATAGATAATAATAATAATATAGTATAGCTTTGTTTTTGTGTGATACAAGAATATATTGCTCTTGCAATGCAATATATTTTTGTATCACGCTCAAAGCCATCCAATATATATAACTATCTCAGAAAAGGGATATATCATTTCTAAAGTAATGTTTACCTCACTTAAACAAAATATGTTCAAGATTTGCTATGTTGTACAACTTTATATCTCATTCATTGCAAATTCTACAGTCTGCAGACAAATATCTTCTTTAAAAATGTGTAGTCAGTACATACTGATGGGCAGGGCATTCGTTTTTTGCTACAACAAATATTTAGTGAATATTCTGACCCATTGTGTTTGTATAGCGCACCTATACTACCAAACCAGCCTTCATAGTGTTCATAAATTTGATTTGTTTGTAAGATATGAAATGACTCATGATTACAAAATTGAGAGCTGTTCAATTATTGGATATGATTATTTCCAATGTGGATATCACGATTTGATGTCAACTCAGGGAATACATTTGTAGAAATGTTATACAAATAATCACCTGGGTTAGCAGATAATGGTATTTTTGTTTTTATATCACTAGTAATGGTAATTGAATGTATTTACAGTATTAATAACATTTACTTCAAAGTAAAGGACCAAAGTAAATAAGCCATCATGTGAAGTAAAAAAGAAGAAAAAAGTATCTAAAAAAAGAAATGTGTAATCTACTGTGTAATTAACTTCTTATGTTTTATATTGTTATCATTGTACTGTGTGATCTCTTCTGTTACAGATTGTTAATCCCCTTGCCATCCATGAATGAATTATATATATATGTTAGAATTAATTTACTTGCTGCTTATTACTCACAATGATGTGGCTACAATCGTAACACATGTGCACATGTAAGTGCTCAGAATTATATAGTAATTATGCCATCTTATTCATCTGCATTATTGTGTATAGGTGACCTTCTGTTAATAATTGTTAGGATCACATAACCCTTTAAATGTTTTGTTCCATAATGTCATCTAACTAGCTGCCATTTATCATTTTATGTATATAATTATACATGTAAGAGATTGTGCACAAAGCACCGTTCATTACATTACGGTCTTATTTTTCAATGTTAAATAATGTGTGTGAAGAGATCAATTCTTCAAACTAAGTGACAAATCTCAATGTTTTCATGACAGAGACTAGATTGTGTAAAGAGAACTATATAATATATTTTTGTAATTGTAAGTTGAATGATGGTCATGTTAGTGACTTAGTGTTAATCCATACTCCTCTCATAACTGTGTATTAAAGATGAGACTGATTTCATGGAGAATTTTAAATTTCTTAAATAGAGAATAGGTTTCCAATTGGATATGAAAATCATTCTTGAGTATGATTATGAAGATAATTATGATCCATAGGCCTATCTATATCTTTGTCATCATACCTTCTATTCAGTGTTCATGTCGGCACTTCTACCCCAAAATCTAGATTATTTTAGAATTGTACAATGAAATTGAAATTGTATATCTTGCCTGAGTAACCACTTGAATATGTATGATAAAGCCCAGGTCAAGTGTTTCAAAGATTGAAGCCAATAATATGTGATGAATTCAATTGTTTCCTTTTTACATATTTAGTTAAAACAATTTTGATAAATTGAGAGATGCAATAATTATAAATTTATTTTACATATTGTGAATCATACTCTTTTGATTTTGTTCTTTCTTCCTAATCTAACAATTTTCATAAAAAGTTCCTTTGAGAATGCCTACAAGGTGAAATACTTATGTCTGGATGGTTTGTAGAGTAATACCTCGGTCACACCAGCGAGACCAACAAAAGACCTAACCAAAAAAAAATTAAAAATACCCAGAATGGCCCACAATTGATCACAATGGAGTCGGTATGGAGTGTTGGTTAGGCGATGCAAGTGACGTATATTACAAAAGTCACCAACATGACTGATACCAACAAAAGATTAAACAAAAGTTTACATTAGCCCAAATGGTGTAAAGATTGGTTAGTTTGGAGTTAGCTTGGCAGTGTGACTGAGGTACGAAAGCTTATCATAGAAGTTAATTGAGATAGAGATGAAAGAAGAACTATTGGTGTGTGGATAAAACATGCAAATCAAATCGCTATCAAATTTAACCAATACACTTGCACTCTTGCATTTCTCTCTCTCTCCCTTTACTATTCTCTATCACTCCCTCTCCCTCTCTAGTTTTCTCCATCACTCTCTCCCTTTACTTTTCTCTACGCTCCCTCTCTTTCTCTGTTTACTTTTCTCTATCTCTCCCCCTCTCTCCTTTTATTCTCTATTTCACTCTCTCTCCCCTTTTTATTTTTGTCTATCACTACCCCCCCCCCCCCTCTCTCTCTTACTCCCTTTAGTCTCTATCACTCCCTCTCCATTCACTTTTCTCTATCACTCCCTCTCTCCCTTTACTTTTCTCTAAGCTCCCTCTCTCTCTCCCTTTAATTTTCTCCATCACTCCCTTCTCCTTCTCCGTTTTCTTTTCTCTATCACTCCATCTCCCTTTACTGCCCTCTATCACTACCCCTCCCCCATCTCTCTCTCTCTCTCTCTCTCTCTCTCCCTTTAGTTTTCTCTCCTTGGAATTATCCAATATCAAGCAAGATGAACTGACCCAGGTTTGCCTTTCTTTACCTATACAGAATAAATTTAATGCTCAAGTTTAATACCCAAGTCACTTTGCTGTAGTAATGGTATTTTTACAGATAGGACAAATTTTCTGATTACATACATGTATTTTGTAAAAAAATAACAAGAAGAGCAAGAAAGTAAGACCTCAAGAAAAGGCTTTATTTAGCACAATATACACATCAAATAACAAAAAAATTACACCTTCATTTCTTAAATACAGGACCCACCTCAAAATTAAGCACTTCACAGCAAAAGTGATTTCCATTAAAACGTAGTGAATAACCCATTCAATCCTAATAAAGGCAATAAAGTGCATACACAAAAGTTATACACAAATTTGCAACTGAAATTGCTTTCATGAATACCTGTGAATGGCAATGTTTACAAAATACATCATTTTGACAAGATAGGAAATTGACATGTACCATATCAAAATTCCAAGGCCTCAAGTATGCATAAAAATACATTCATATTTTTCACTGTTAGTACATACAATTCAATGATAGCATGACTTTTATACATTTCATATTAATCCAGAACACTAGTATCAAATATTTAAAAAATCAAGACATACCAGGCATATTAATGTTTAAACAAATCAAATGACAAGTCCACTTTTTCTTGGAATTGCCAAATGAATACACAAATATGTGATTTAATATGGATATGGCAGAATTGTAATGCATTTTCAGTGATGCAATCTATCCAGGAAAAAATCTTCATCATTCTGACCCTGTTTCTACGACAAACATTAGTACCAATAACCTATTTAAAAAAATAGAAGACACTTTTCCATGGTTTTAGTGGTGGTTACTTTACCCGACTGCTAAAAGAGCTTTAATGCTTGTTAGTAGGCAACCAGAGCACCGACGGCTATAGGTCCTCTCCACGGCAAGAGCAAGAATTGCCAATACACAAATATGTGATTTAACATGGATATAACACAATTTCAATTGCATTTTCATTCATACAATGTGTCCAGGAAAAAATGTATATTATTTTTACCCTGTTTCTATGACAAAAATTCAGACAATTACCTTTAGAAAAAGTATATTACTTACACGAGTGAAACTGAACAATTTTCCATAACATTAGAATTAAATATTTCAAAGCTATGTTAAAAGAATAATACTCCTTATATGCCCTTAAGCTAGTGTTTTACCTCATTAATTTAAATCGCCATGGTTATGATGAAGGGTTTATTACATGAATATGTCCTCAAATTAACAGGTGCACTGACTCCTGCTACCTCTTAATATTTCAATTAGTCAAAGATGCAGGGGTAAGATTTGGGCTGCAAATTGGTTTAAAGTTTGCTTAGGCAAGTTGTTGGATCCAGGGTAGAAGTTGGCCGATGGCCCATGAGGCCGATAATGTCGGCCTTACTGGCCTTCTGACACCCTTTTTTAGGGTTTAATTGACCAACAATATAAGTCCCATGAGTCTTTATTAAGTATCATAATGCCAAAAGCTATTCGTCCTGAAATGAATATACATTTACAAATTTGTAAGAACACAAGTACATATATAGTTATGGCACATTTTAATTTGGGCAAGGTGACTTTAAACCAAAACAACTTTAAATAATCAGCTGCATATAAATATTATGTGATATATTCATGTCCTGATTTGTGTAAAACATTATCAGTAAACTACATTTTATCTTGAAAATGTCTTCTTGCAATAGAATTTCAATATTACTAGGGAAAGCCACAAACCTTGATGCAACAATCTTCTTTATAAATGACTGCCCAGTTGAAACCAGTTATAACAAGGTCCTTGGGACCATGAAAATTATCTTGTTATATCATGGTAAGAAAACAAAAGAATATAAAGAGCTGGGACCAGCCAAATTACCTTGTTATAATAGATACCTCCCTATATCAGAGCTTTTTATAATAAGTTTCCACTGTATAAAGCTTGAGTGACTAAAATCAACATTATAAAAATTCCCAATAGAATACATTGCAAAGTAAATGATATAGCTCTGCCAAACAGATTGCATTAGGAAATTAATACAAATACCAACCCTGTGTAATAAACAGCAAAAGTAAGGAATCAGGTCTTGTTTACGAAATGTCCCATATTCAGATTCGTGTTGTATTTTGCAATGTATGCAATTTCAATGAAGTGTTTTCATCCAGCTCTATTTTACTTCTCACTTTGAAAAATTGAAATCAAAGAAGCAAAATGCTATAAAAGTATATATCGCTATATATGGGGGAGGGGTGTGGTGGCGGGAGTTTCCCGCCACGGGCTGGTGGGGCGGTGGGAGAATAAGCGTGGTGGCGTGAGACTCCCTCCAATTCTCGCTACCCTAAATAGGTACGAAAATCTCGAAATTCGCGAGACGAGGTAATTTTCACTCTCTCGGGTCGTCACTACAACTTCCGGTATAGAGTCCCATCCCAAGTCACGGCCTTCATCCACCCCCATTTTTCAGGGTTCTTACGCTTGGAATCATGAGCCCAGCTCTGTGCAGCCTCACAAAAGAAAACCATCGTCACTGATGTCAAAAGACGCAAAAAACAACGAATGAAATGTTCAAATAAACGTTGAAATATTTGCGAAAAAAAAACAAGACCGAGCAGACGACATATTCGGTGCATACACGTTGTGTGGCGACGGCGTTTTACGTTTGCGCTATCGCGCCGCCTGCACAGGAAGCTGTAATGTCGAAAAGCTATCCCATAATGCAATGCGCGTTTTCAGGATTTTCCCCGGATCTCGGCAGAATCGCTATTTGGGGTAGCGAGAATTGCGGGAGGGTTGACAGCCCTAGTATATCCATAGTCTTGATGTGCATATTCTTGTCAGATACATGTTTCCTCTATAAACTAAAACTGTCTCTATACAGATTCCCACCACGGAAGCCCATAGCTTTTGTGTGGGACATTCTAGTACCCATTTCTTTATCAATATACCGGTATACAATATGAACATGTACCACTAACCTAAATTGATTTGATTAAATCATTCAAATTGCATAAACCCTGTATTATAAAATAGATCAGTCCTGAACAAAATGTATGGCATTATTTCATTTGCCTTTTGACAAAGTCTAAAAATACACCTTTAAAATAGTACAAATATGATGACCCCTCATTGAAAAAATAAGTAAATTTGTAAAAAAGGGTGTAAAAAAGGATGTAAAAAGGTTATTTTGCATAAAATTTATACCTTATAAAGTAAACGTGATTAAAGTCTCTAGAAGAGCATTTATAAAAATTTGAAAAATATATATTTCTAATAAAATTTATATTTCATAATATAAACATGTATAAAGTCTCTGGCAGTACAATTAGACAAAAAATTAACGACAACTATATATATCTTAAAAATATCTCTCATTTTGAATAAATTAAATGGGTGAACAGACTTCACGGATAAAGATAAACTATATGTATATGTAATGTGACGATTACATTTTTACCATGATAAGTAAAACCATTGGCTGACAGACGGTATTATCTTAGATCTAAATCTAAAATCTGTCACCGTTACATAACCTATTGTGGACCACCAGGCTACCAATATACAGGAGCGTACAGTGAATTTTGTAAGCACTCACAGAGCTATACCAATATAGACCACAAACCCTTGTGTTATCCAAATACTGTTGTGTCTTATGTATCGGCACGTTCAAAGCAACAACAAAAATCACATTTGAGGTATTTTGTAAAAACTTATATGACTGATATTAAAACAGATAATAATCATACATATTTTTCAACAAAACAGAATAATAACAAAAGTGGAAAACATAAAATGGAAGGAATTAAAAACTCCAAAAAAAATTATGCACCAAAAGATCATTGTAGAACGTACAGGTATTCACATCAATGACAATCACACAAAATTTCAGATCTAAAGTCTACAATAAAAAAGGAATAAAATGGAATGAACTTGAATGGAAAAACAGTATACTCCCTTGAGTCCCTTCAAAAGATTCCTCCCAAGTAATCCAATGTAGACAAAGCTTCATCACATCTGACAACTCTTTCGCTTGCTTTTCAGGATCCTTGAACATGGCAAACTACATTGGAATCATCAAAGGCACCTATCATGTAAAGAAAAAAGGTAAAGGAGTGTGTGATAGGGAGAAGGAAACAAAAATGATAAATATTATGATGGCAATGTGGAAAGATAATCATACATTGGGTGATTTCATGACAGGTGCTGGTGTTTAGAAATGAAAGTTTGAATAAAAATCTCTAACAAACTCTAACACAGCTGTTCAGATTAGGGAGCTAATCCCCATAACCCAGCGGATCATTAAATAATAATATAATATGGTGTTCTTGTATAACACATATCACATTATGACACAAAGAGACGCTTACAAAGGACTTTGGATATTATTACCCTGGCTTTAGCTAAAATCAAGCTAAAATCAACTCCTTCAGCTCAGGCAACCATAGCGCTAGGTGCATTCAAGGAATAAATCATGACACATACCCTCTTACTACAACTAGGTTGAGTGTGGCAAATGTAAATTAATTTGTTGCCAAATGATGTTAAGATTTTGGATGTGTTTTTCCTCTGAAGGTACAACCACCCCCTCCCCCTCCCACATCCATACACCCTTCTGCTTTGCATTTGAGCATCCAAGATTGTGCAAGACAATAACCCAAATGACTTACCGTTAAAGTTTACTCCCGGCACGAGAGCCCATCCTCACTTCCCTATCTTTGAAATTGTTTGTCACCATGTAATGAAAGAGGATGTTACTAATCACGACAATATACTCCAGGAAGGCAAAGATGGTGTACACTGTGAAGAAAAAGACAATACAGAAGATGTTGCATTAATAATAATAATGATAATGGGGTATAGCACTCATGTTTATCATGCTCCTGGGGCTCCAACATTATTACCCCGGTCTTAGCCGAGCAGCCGAATATGTAACGCTCCGGCATATCGAGTAAACACCATGATGGAGAGTGGCAAACATAGATTATTATCTTGCCAAAGGATCTTGGTGCTGGGCTGGATTGGAACCCTCATCCCTTGGAATTGAGAGTCAAATAAATGAACCACAATGCCACGACACCTCCAGCTACATGTATTATACAAAATTAATTAAACAGAGTTAAAATGCCATTCATCAACTTTGAACCATCAAAAATGATCAGTTCTGGGAGCAAGGGGGACTTCTGGAATAAAACCTGTTAAAGGGATTGGGATCTTTGTCTCAGATTCTTAAACAAAATCCTGGATTTAGCTCATGCTGCAATGATAATTATGAACCTGTAGGTCAGACAGGAACCCCATTACTTTTACAAGATATTTATAATTTGAAATCAAAATTTCAAAAAACAGTTTTTATAACAGTTTATTGGGGAAAATGAGTATGGTATAAAAAACTGGTCACCCAAAGGTTTTACTTTTTTGAAGCACTTCATGATCATTTTGAAGCACAATATTTTTAGGGCTTCAATATTACACCATGTCACAGACACTGATAACACGTAGGGCCATGCATCTCAAATTTAACATTGTTAAACGATGCCTTTAATACTCACCTCCAGGCTCACAGTAATGGTTATGACGGTAGAAGAAATACAAGGCAGAGAAGAAGGCAATAAGGTTGGTGAGAAACAGACACAGTTTCCTCATGAAAGCTTTGGTTTCCTGAAAAAACACAATATATATATATACATGTACGGTATCACAGCTAGAGATGCCAAACTCTTGACACAAAAAAACAGACTGAGTATCCTAAAAAATCAGATTTTGGAGAGAAAAATCAGATTTGGTAGTAGTAGTAGTAGTATTAGTAGTAGTAGTAGTAGTAGTGATTTTTCTAAATCAATATTGCGATAATTCCTTTCTTAAACAAAGGTAGTTTATTACCAAAGTCTTAACTTGCTGGGCAAAATATGAACATTTACAATTTATGACATCATCGGTTTCCTCTTTTGGAGAAAGACATGTTTTCAAAAAGAGAAATCAGGCCTATTTCCATGCATTTTCATCAAACCAGGGTAAAAGTGACTAGAGTTTGTTGGAGAAAATAGTGTCAGGCCAATTTGATGAAAATTAGAAAAACAATTTATTTATTTTTTGCGAAAAAATTGCAAGTGGTTAGTTCAGCATGTTTGGCCAAATCTTCAATCAGGCTAGTTTTAATGTTTTAGATCATTCCAGGTTCTTTCAAGTTATGGGGGTATATTTTCATGAAAGGAGGTGTAACCCAACAACCTGACCCGACGCGAAGACCAGATGGAACGAGGTGAGCCATTCATTACAGGGGAATAAATCCTCTAGTTACTAGTTGGCTTTGGCTTGCATGTGATTATGTGCACTATGGTGTAAATGGCCTGAACTGAATTTGGCCACCAAATGGATTGTGAACACTTTAACTTAAGTTGAGCAAATATCTTGCGAATAAAAATGCCGACAGGTGACAATTAGGCCCTGTTCACATGTGGCAAAAACCAGCAGTTTTTCTAAAAATGACGACATGACTTATAATCCACTTCACATTTCTGTATGATGAATCACAGAGCTCAGTGAATACATGCAGAACTTTTGTTGCGGGCAGTTGCCTTTCATTTAAATGTAAACAAAAGTAGAGTTTTTTTTTTTTTGGGGGGGGGGGGGGGAGTAGCGGTTTACCATGAAATATCTGAACGAGCCTTAAGAGAGTGGACTATCCGGTGAATTGGTGTTTGGTCTGCAACCAGTTCTTCTAGTACCTAATTAGTCTATTCCCATACGATCTACACCCAGCCCCTCTACTATCCATATAATCTCATAATCATTTTGTCTACTTATCTTTTGGTCCAATGACCATTTAGTCTAAAGACCACTTAGTCTAATTTCCAGTTTGTCTAATGCCCATTTGGCCTACCATCTATAAGGCCCAGAAATCATTTGACAATGATTATTAATTATGACTAAATATGGATGGTAGACAAAAAGGGCATTAGACAAACTGGTAGACCATATGGGAATTAGGCCAATTGGGTAGTAGACAAACTGAGAGTAGACCAAACGGCTATAAACCAACTTTCCATTAAAGAAGCAACAAACCTCATGAGTAGGTCCTGGTCCATGGGTGATAGCTAGTCGGTACACCATACACTGGAGCATCATATAAAGCATGGCACTCGCCTGAAACACTATAAAGAAGTACTCGTGTGCCTCTGAAAAAAACAAAAAAACAGAAGAGGACACATTAAACAGATCTAAAACAAATGAATATCATGTAAGATGAGATACCTATAGTCTTCCATGGATCATGTATTCCCAAATTTATTTGAAAATTACAATTTCTACATTTAGCTTAGCATACAAGGCTTTAACTTTCCCTTTATAGAACTACACATATTATGCCATGCTTGCAGTTGCACACCAATTTTGATCATTTTGTCACACCAATCACCTTTGAACTGAAACTTTTCAATGTCACAACTAAGTCTCACAACACACACACACAAATGAATTGCAATTTATTTCTTATTTCTTTAATCATATCACTGTTCAGACCCATTCTTGAACAACTACCTATACATACCTGCCAATATTTGAAAATGAGATTTAGGAATTTTTAGCACGGTATGCCTTCAAAAATAAGAAATCTGTACCCTTAACAGGTCGCGTTCGCACATGCAGCGGCAGTGTAACTGGCAATACGTTGTAAATCTGTGTGAAAAGGCGAATACAAATTCGCTGCTCAATCATGCAGCCCTTCAACGCACGCTATACATGAACTTTCACAAAATTTTGATTTAGGTCCCGCTTATGCTACGGCGACCATTCCTCCAGGCTATATTTTGTAAAACGATACATTTAAGGTAGGATAGCGTAAGAACACGATTATTCAAGGTCAAAATCAAATGCTTTATATTTGATCCAGGATGAAGGTTACAAATTTGGATATTACAGGATCTACTGTCATACACCAGAGTTCCCCCCCCCCCCCCTCCCCACCTCCCCTCCCTGCTACTTACGGTGATGCTCAACGGAGGAGACGCAAGTCAGACCGATGAGACCAAGGTTCTCTGTCAACTCACAGAAGAA
The DNA here is from genome assembly GCA_035222895.1 of Strongylocentrotus droebachiensis. Lineage (NCBI taxonomy): Eukaryota > Metazoa > Echinodermata > Echinoidea > Camarodonta > Strongylocentrotidae > Strongylocentrotus > Strongylocentrotus droebachiensis. Next base: position 18,502 of record JAVYIG010014143.1, read on the forward strand.
ACAGAGCTTGCAGAGCCATCTGTACTGGGGCTTGTTGAGTGAGATCGAAGAGTACATGCTGTAATGGGTGACAGCGAGCCCAAGGCGTTGAACAGTGCACAGCGCCACAGCGAACCTCCACACGTAGCAGGACGGTGGCTCTGCGATGGCTGCGCTGATGGAGGGTAGGTAGTTGGCAACCTGGGAAGCCAAAAAAGAAAAGATCTCTTCTGTTGATACAAGTACAGTCAAACCTGTCTATAGCGACTGCCCAAGGGAAACACAAAAAGTGGTCTTTGTAGACAGGTTCCTTTAGTACATGCTTCAATGAGAAACCATTTTCAAGGGAGACAAACAAATGTGGCGTTTGTAGACAGGTGGTCACTAAAGCAGGTTTGACTTTACTGGCAAGAATAATCGACATTAAATCGGGACTGTAATACTGATAGCTAATTGCGTCCTCTTTATAGCCAACAATGCCTAAGCGGTACCCGTTGGTCTCCATGGTCCCCTTGTTAATTGAGAGCTGATTTGATGAGATATCCACCTGCCAGTGACCACACAGGGAGGTTTATTCCCTCCTGGCCAAACTAGTTAGGTTTTAAAGGGTGGAAATGACAAAATATATCTTTGCTTTGTATGCTAGGAGTTCCATGTAGCAATAAATGAACTTCAAATATATCACATCTATACAGGTAGAAGTATCACAATTTGTATGCTCATAATAAGCATAAAACATATACATGTACAGGTGCACCTTATTACAGTATACAGGATTTTACAGTATACATTACATAGTACATTTTTTATTTTAAAGATGTAAAACTTTCACAATTCAGCAATTTGGCTGCGCAGATATGTTTTAATAATTCTGAATCCTTTGGCTTAATTGTCTGTCATGAAAAAAAGAAAACTCAAACTCCTCATTTTGGTGCAAAGTTTATGAATGACTGAAATTGTGATCGAGCCTACCCTTGCAGGCTTCGGGATTTATGAAATATGACATTGCCAACCTATTTCAAAGTGTTTTGCATGAGTAGAAAAACAAATCCTCCTACTAAAGACGAAAGTAATTGGCAAGGAATGGGTGATTATGTTTGGATTATACACATTTAGGATTTGTTAAACTAACGTACTTCATTACATGTATGTTTAACAGGGCCTCATGGAAGACCACCATTAATGGTGATAATGAGTCACCCTGTCTTAATATCAGAAATAAATAATTAAATAAATGTGGTTGCATGCAAAGTAAGGCTTCGAGATTTCAATATCATATTTCATAAATCATCAAGCATGTATTAAAGCGGGCTAGGTATAATCCAAATGTGTAGTGCAATATCTTTTTCCTGTGAAGAAAAAAATCTCAAAAAATGTGGGGCTTATGTTTTGATCAACTCGGCGTTTATTGCGTTTAGCAGAGCACATTAACCACCCCTATATAATCGCCTGTTTTGTAATTGACAGGTAGTTTGATGTATCAAAGTAATGGGGCATTGCAAAAAAGTTGAGTTAATTGCAAATTTGCAATTAATCACAAGACTAATACACTTGAGGGGATTTGCAATTGATTGCAACTTTCTTGCAACGCTCCATTACATGAGGTATTATATGAATGAAATATAATTTGAACTACATGGATGATACATTAATGAATCTTCCAATTTCTGATTTTTGTTTGTGAACACTGCACAGTATCAGAGTCAAACCTTAGATTGTATTGTACATTTTATTCTAATAAACCAAAATTGAACTTAAATGACCTGAATTGAATGGAATAGGGTTGGTTGTTTCTGGAATGCTTATCATTCTTTTACTCACCCCACAGTGCGTCTTTGTTGTGACCTTGAAGTTGAAGAGGATAGCGAAGGTGACACTGAGACAGAACCCTACGAGCATGGTCCCTGATGTGAAGATACCGAGTGTATTCATAGTCATCACCAACCCATTGTTGGAAAACCGGCAGTCTGCATCCATGATGGAGATTGCCTAAGCTGTCCACACTTAAACTCTGAGGGCGCTCTTGAAGCCGATCCTGGTGCTGCCCAGCTGCTGTAGATGTGGGCTAGCTCCAACAACCTGTGAAGAACCGATTAAGAATTTTTAAAAAGGAGTTAAGAAAGGAAGATACTCCCATAATGTGGGGTGTTCTTTATAGTTTTTATGACTCAAATGAATGAATCAGAAGCTTAATTTTGTGATATGGTTTCCTGAACAAAAACATTATTTGAGAAGAAAGTTCCACGACAGCAATAACAACAACAACAACACAAACGCTTGGTCGGTCAATTTTTGCTACTGACATGTAGGCCCTACCATACCTTTTTCTCCACCTCGAGGCATTTAAAGGTACAAGTGTACATGTACCTCTCCTCCATACCAAACGGACAGACAGACTGACAGCTTCTGTCCTTTTCTACCCCAACGTCTAAAGAGTTGCAGTGATCAATGGGATACCCCAAATTGTAGTCAATCCTTTGCTGGGAGCAAATAACCAAACTTAATTATTTCCTCCACTCCAAAAAAAGTATTCAAAATCTAGGCTATCCATCCCACATGATGTCAACTGAAAACTCATCTCAAGGATCAGTACTTTTCCCCATTCAGAAAACTATTAAAGTACCGATGTACATGTACATCTCTTATAATGATCAAAAAACCTCTAAAGACTACTTTCTCATAAAAATAGGCCACTGATGTCTTTGTGAAAAGCCCTCTTCTGAATTATTTCATTTACCTGTTACGAATACTTGTATAGTCGGTATAGCCAAGATCAGGGTGCACCAGAGCTACCAAGTGTCACCGTGACATCACGCATTTCGAGGGTCTGGAAATGCGCTAGATTTCGAAAAAACGCTTTACCTTATACGTGTGTTATACTTTAGCCCGCGCCCTCGCGCGCCGAATCATGCAAATGTCACGCATTGCCGATCTTTGAACTTGGCGTCTCTGGTGCACAAACCTTTGCGCTTGGGGTCCAAAATGAAGCATGACATGAAATATTTCCATCAACCTAAAATTAGGGGAGACTCTATGAGACATACACTGTACACCAGGGGGGTGTTTCACAAAGATCCTAAGTAGAACTTAACTCTAAGTTGGACTTAAAAAGTATGGACAGCCATTGGAGTCTTAAAATGAAATATATTCAAAAGCAGAAATTCAAATATTTTAGACTTTTTATAAATTCCACATCCAGAACATGAAATCTCCTTGATGATAGAAAATATGAATAATTTGAATAAACAATTAATGCCTTTCAAAATAACTTTTACAAAATATTTTCAAAGATGCTAATGGCTGTCCATACTTTTTAAGTCCAACTTAGAGATAAGTTCAACTTAGGATCTTTGTGAAACACCCCCCTGGTTAATCTCCCTGCAATATCTCTGCGTTGTATTTTGTTCCTACAACTATATTTTAATTCTTGAATGTCAATAAACCCCTTTAGTGAGGCACACACACCAAACAAATACTGTGTTTTGTTTGTTACAATTTTAACTGAGCTGCATAAACATGAAGAGAAAATGATAAAGGCATAAAGCGTGCATGTACAGCAACTATCTCAGTTACAATTTTATAATTAGCAGCACAATAGGGTACGGGGGTGTAATGGACAATATACACAAAGGTATTTAAATGGAATTTCCTTGCATCATTTACCATGATATGTGAATGAATCATGCACTTTTGTTGGTATTTCCAATGCCATTCATACAAAAGAGAGCAAAAGCCATTTGTTTCAACCCATACATTGCCACACAACATACATGTACACACATACAATAACAAAATGAGTTCAGATATGATAAATGCAACATATATTTAAAACCTATAACTTTTTAAACGCCCACTAAACATGGATACATGAGATTAATTCCAAACTGTTGTCCCTTATTTTTACATTAAAAACAGGGTGACATATTGAATAGAAAACACTGCATACGATTACAGACCAGCACAATGGCCAAATGTTCTACCTTAATTACTGCTACACACATATATTGTGAGCTTTATAAACTGTGCAAAAGTGAACATCTAACTAGAGCATTCTTCTAAAACTGTCCAAAGAAAATTAAGGAATATCATAAAACTTGAAAACCCAAGTCTGATAAAACTTCTAGCTATGAACAATCAAATGTGGGCTTTTGTGTTTGTTTAAAAGATGCATTATGAGATCAGAAAACAACCATTTTCCTTCAGAGCTGCACCCCTCATCAAAAGTTGTCTCATCACCTCAGTATTAAACCATAGTTGAACCATTGACCTACTACTCGTTGGATCAAAGGAATTGCTTCGTCGAATGTCCATTCGTAATAGGTCCATGGTTGAACCACACCCTCTCATACAGTAGCATATGTACTTTATAGTACACTTGTTTAAAAATGCATGTTACCCACTACAAATAATTGCCATCAACCACGATCAAAGCAATTCTTTCTGATAGTAATGCACAGCCAAATGTTATCTTAATTCTTAATTCATAATGGGTGTGTTAAATGATCCAGCAGCTTATCTTGAGTGGGTCATGTCAACCAAACTAATCATAAAGCAAACTTGGTTCCTTGGAGGAATGCTGGCAAAGAGGTTTAACCTACTGAACCCTAATTAGCAATGGACTACATACAGTCAATTGGCAGGTCGACATACTATTAAATGAGAAGGAAAAAAAAGAAATCACCAAAATCCTCTTGTGGCCAAATATGAAATATCTAATGATTTGTGCAAGTTTTCATAGTGGAAGAAATAAACCACACTATCAAGTAAATTGCTTGGAAAATACATATACCCGGTACATTAAACTCTCTCTCTCCGAGTCTCTCTCTTTCTCTTCTGTGCTCATAATACATCAAATGATTTTTTTTTTTTTTCTTTCTCCTAACTGCATCTGCATTTTTATGATACCATGACAGATGAAATATTATCTGTTGCAATTAGCTGGAGGTTCATGCTTATTTTTTTCACAAAATGACTGTACTAAAATAAAAGCACACGTGTACATGTACTATGTTCACTTTGGACTTCAGCTGCAATTTTTCTTTTCTTTTTTTTCCTTCAATTTTTGTTATAATCATTTAATACAAATGACTACTTCTCAGCCCTCCACTATGTAATTTTTGTTCAGAGTTGTATACTATCAAATTTCTCAATTCACCATTATATTAGAGACCCATTTATAAATATGAAGCACTTTTACTAGTTTTAGCTCAAACATATTACAAATTTACAGTCAAGTTTACTGCACTCCATAAATACGACACCAAAACAACAGCCACATACATCACCATTAGACTGAAAATTTCTGTCTCTTTCATTCGTTAGCCTCTTGCCGACCCTACCCAAATAAGAGGCTAACGAATGTACTCATGTACACAAGGCAATTTGATGAGCTTTTAAGTTATAATGAAAATTGGTATATATATATTTGTTTTCCACATTTTGTGTTTTCTAACTGCATTCATATTTATAAGCATGAGCATATTATAAACATACACTGATGATTGTCATGATTAAGGGAAATCTAACCTTGATAGCAAACCACTCTGGAGAAAAGCAGAAAAATCAGATAAGTAGATCGACTGGTAGAAGTTTGAATGCAATTGGCCCAAAAAAGAGAAAGTTGTTAAAAGGTATGGGATCTTTGAATTGGCTGAATTGATAATGTCTCTGTGATGAAGTGGCGAACAACTTTCCTTTCTGCTCCAACACAAAATGACTAAAATTTTCAAATTTTCAAAAATGTATGAACGATTCCTCTATCCTTTTCTTATAGGAATTATAATATACTAGTATTAGTATCATAGGGTCTATTTTGAGTAGTGTCCCAAGTGAGAAGGCACTTAGGAGTTAGGAGAAAAGCAGAAATTAATATTTGTGTACAGTCTAGGCCTAGGCCTACACAACAAAAAACAATTTATGGCGACAATTTAGGCCACTGAAATGTACGTCATACTAATCCACCAAACAAAAACTGCCAATTTGAGATTCGCATCTACATGTAGGTTTTATAGACCTCTAGACTAATTAGTGAACTCATATTTCAAACATTCATAACTTTCTAATTAGATCTAGACTCTAGACTAGAGTCTAGATCTAGAGTCTATTGGCATTGATATATTTCAAACTTTCGCCATAAGTAGTAGATCTAGATCTAGATCTATTCTAGTAGATCTAGATCTAGACTCTAGATCTAGAATCTAGTCTAGACTAGGGTCTACGTGTTAACTTTTTTTTTCTCCTGCTTTTAAACAAATCATGAACTTATTACAAGGGTTGAAATTTGAATTACTCTAGTCTAGCATGATATAAAAACAGCGGCACAGTCACCAGTAGCCTTTAAAGGGCTAGGTGATGAGTGACTGATGATATACAGCATTGCATGAAATCAACAGTAGCGCCAATATAACTCCAGAGTCCAGGGAGCTCCGACGCCTTAAGCTTCGGCGGCGGAGCTCCATGGAGTTTGCCATAATATTAGTACTTACAAATTGATGAACTCTAGCTCTTCAGTCGACAACAAATCATCAGAATCATGTCCGCAGATGCAATATCTAACTCTAAGTCTAAGATCAGATCGACACTAAAGTAAAACTAGGAACCCGATTCTCGAAACCGCCATAAGTCTAACAGAGTAAGACTAAAATAATGCACTAACAATAATGCACTAACAATAATGCTATTATTAGCTAGCAACAACCGACCACCAGCAGGGGCCCGTTCCAACAAACCGTCATAAGTCTAACTTCTTGACTAAATCAGCGTTAGTGAGCAACTTGTCCGCTACGTGTTTCACCAAGCTCTCTTTGCCAAGATCAACGACAACATCCTGACTAAGGAGTTAAGACGCCTCTGACACCGTCGTATCTCTTTCATAACTATTTAGTCGATGGGCAGCGCCATCACATGTCATTTATTGGGTAGACTATGGCTAGCAAAAAAGGACAATAAATCCTACAACTATGATTTTTCAACAAATTCACTTAAACAGTGAGTTATCGTTTTTTGTATTTGATAATCTCATGAAAATATGCCATGTTTGTATTTAAGGATTTTTCCACTTAAATAAACTGATTATACGCCTTTATTTTCTACATTGGAAAATCGTCGAAGGGATAGCTATTTTGCCACAGCAGGCAAGCCATAGTTTGAAGTGTATTCTTTAGTTTTCAGACCCATATTGCTTTCGAGATAAATTCTATCTTCAAATGTGTAAAATGCACAGTTTAAAAGATGTGTTTTAACCTTTGGAATGTTGAAGTTTTGTCATTTGATTATTCAACTGATACCTAAAACATTGGACACAAACTTCATTACATCGTATTTTTCTAAGAATAATATATTGGTGTATCTTTATAAACTATCAAATGAAAATATCCGGGGGGTACCCATCTCAAGAAACAAACTGATTCACCGGTCATGTAATGAAATACTCACAATTATATGTTACAAGTACTTATACTGTACAATCTACACAAATTTGGAAGTATATTGCATCTCTTATTTCTTGGTATCATTTTCAATCTTTTTCATTACTAATTCATTTAAATAATTGCATTTTCCCTAATATTAATTTTGTAATAATCCGGTGGTATTGCGACTAAGGCTAAGTTTTGGCTCCTCTTCTCGCCGATAGTATCGATCTCACGAGATACTAGCTAGTAAGCTCTTCGTGAAACGGTTTAGGAAGATCAGAGACATTTCCGTAGTTGGCGGATCAGGCGCGGATCTACGGGGGGGGGGGGTTTAGGGGGTTTAAACCCCCCCCCCTTGGGCGGCCCCCCCCCAAAAAAAAAAAAAAAAAAAAAAGGAAAAAAAGAGAAAAAAGAAAGAAAAAAAGAAAGAAAAAAGAACGCACGCTGGAGAGAAACCCTTTCAAGTGCAAATATTGTGAGAAGATATTCAACTCATCTGGTAACTTAACCAAACACATGATAACTCTGGATATAACTGTGTATTTAACTGTTGCTTGATTTAAAAAGACGTTATCATGCACTGCTTTTTATGGTCTCCATTGTGTTAATAGATGCCAGGAAAACATCACTTACGGGGTTCAAATAAACACCTCAAAAAAAATCGGCTCGCCGCTTCGCGGCTCGTGGGGGATGCTCCGCATCGTCATTATTTTGGTCAAACCCCCCCCCCCCCCTTAGCAAAAAGCTAGATCCGCCCCTGCGGATAAAGTTATGACTGTCTTGTCGTTGGTTTCTAGGAACGAGCCACAGTCCTCGCCTCGCCTCGCCTCTAGCTCTTGTACTGTGCATGCATGTACGGTACTAGACCGAAAACTTCAGTCTCTCTAATCGTCGGTTGTTCCACTGAGACTATACGTCTGGCTCCACTAGACCTCCGATTGTATGTGGGAATGACAACAAATGTCAGTTTTATTAAAGAAATGACCCAAATCAGATGGTTATTTCTGTCTAGTACGGTACTAGTACTACTGTATCCTATTATTAGGTAACCTACAGGTAAAAAGGGGGGGGGAGCTAGCTAGGATACGCAATATTTACTACGTGCATGCATGTTCACAATTTCACAATTCATTGGAGTTAACGTCCCATGAAATAACAAATCATTTTTCAATTTTACAATACATTTGAATTGACGTACTTCACGTGAAAAACAATATAACACTGTTTTATCAGAGACAAGTTAACTAAATTAATAACATGAACATTAAACAAAGGTGATGAATCATAAGCAAATAGAGCTTGAATCGTTACAACACTTTTCAAATATATTATGACAAGGTTGTAGTGAACTATTTGCACCGTTCACGAAGCCCTCATTACCAAGATCCTTATTGATTGATCGATTGATTTGTATTCGCTAAGCCGCTTCCAACATACAATAGGACTATACAAGAATAGCAGATCAAAATTAAGTCAGCTTGAACAGGATAACACACGAAAGCAGTCGAGAGCTTATTTTCAGTGGGGTCCCCGACACTACCGGTACATGTACAAAAAGAATAAGTTAAAATAGTAATATTTACAGACAGATAAGAAAGAAAAAAATAAAGATAATAACTGATGATAGTAATAACAACATTAAACTGATGATAGTAATAACAACATTAAACTGATGATAGAAATGATAAAGAAGAAAAAGAAGAAGGAGAAGAAGAAAAATATATATCTGTAAAGCGCATTGAGAGGGCCTGCGGTCCTGAAATGCGCTATTATAAGGACGAACTATTATTATTATTATTATTTCTAAAAAGAGGAGGAGGAGGAGGAAGTAGAAGAGGAAAATAATGATGAATATGTAGAATTTCTATAACGTATACAAAAACATAAGTATATACAAAATTAAAAAGTATGAACCGACAGAAGAATAACAATCTCTATCATATAACATGTCATTCGCTTCTCTTCTCTAACTCTAAAGTGTTAGGTATTCCTTTAATTTCCTCTTAAAATGAGCACAGTTTTCTATTTCCGTTATAATTATCATTAGGAAGGGAATTTCAATGTTTTATGGCATTGTAATAAACGAATTTCCAATACTACCTACTCTTTCTGGTAAGTTAAAGTTGAATCGACTATTTCTTGTATTATAATCATGTAAGTCAGTAACAAGATCGAAGTTGGATCGAATATAATGATTCGACCTGGTATGATATATTTTATACACGTGATGCAATACGAGTTCTTTTGATCTTTGGTTGACTTCAAGAAAACCAGCTTTAGAAAGTTCGCTGTAGCCAACATGAGTTCTTGGACCAGAACAGTTGATGAGTCTCACCATTTTGTTTTGTATCATTTTCAACTTCTTTTGATCTGACTTGTTTATGTAACTGATAATGATATTGATAATGATATCAATTTGCAAACTGGAATGAACAAGTTTATAGAAATCGTTTACAGGATTTTTAAACAGGAATTAGGTGTGAAAGAATATTATTTTGTTAAAGTTGGATTTTAGTGACAAATCATCTATGTGTAAATTTTGGAGTAGTAGCTACCCATCACTTACTTCTATTTACAAGTTATATTAATGATATGTGTATTTTTATAAAAGATGTCTTGAGGAAAAGCTCAGTGAACAGCTGTTTATACGTGTGTCGATTGGATGATTGATAATAAGCTTTCTTTACACTTCAGAAAAACAGAAAGCATTTTGTTTTTGTTCTAAAAGTATTTCTAAAATGTCATTTGAATTCAAAGTGACACACAATAATCAAGTAATCAAGAGAAAAAAACCTGTGAAATATTTAGTCATTGAATTTGCTAGCGCAATTTCATTTTCATCTTTAGTAGAATCAGTTGTAAAATTTAAGGCAAATTCTTGTCTGAAATTAGTGTACAGATATCAAAGTTGTATGGATTTAAAAAATAGATCTTGTTACTGACTTACATGATAAGAATACAAGAAATAGCCGATTCCTTACCAAAAAATGAGTAGGTAGTATTGGAAATTTCGTTTTTATTACATTGCCATAAACCATTGGAATTCCTTTCCTGATATAAAGGATATAGCAAGTTTTGCTCAATTTAAGAAGAAATTTAAAAAATACCTATTGAGTGTCAGAGAAGAAAATCGAATGACATGTTATGATTGAAATACCTGAATACAGAACACTTTTCTTTTCTCTCCCAGGCTCATCCTTTGTAATTTCGTATATATTTAGGTATTTGTATATACGTTTTAGAAATTCAACATTATTCATCATTATTTTCCTCCTTCTCTTTTTCTTCTTCCCCTTCGCCCTTTTCTTCTTCTTTGCATTCTTCTTTTTCTTTATCTTCTTATTCTTCTCGTACTTATTATCATTTCTTTCATTATTATTTCACGTTGTTATTATTCTATCATCATTATTATCTTTAATAATTTGTTCTTATCTGTCTGTAAATAATACGATTTTAACTTATCAATTTTGTACATGACACTGTCGAGGACCCCACTTGAAATAATCCTGTTGTCCTATTTAAGTTGACTTAATTTTGATCTGTTATTCTTTGATATTGATGTATGTTGGAGGCTTGGCGAATAAAATCAATCGAGCAAAGAAAGCGTCAAGGCCTGGTTAAATGGAAAATCAACCACAGATCAGTTTTACCAAACTTTGACAATTTAGTAAAGATGTAATCAATCAAGCACAACTTCAAACATAATTCCGAGGTGATCCTTTCCCATTTTGTTGTGTACAGAAATTGTCATACAATTATTTTCTTAGTATGTGATGAAGGAATAAATAGGCCTACACGACAAGGGTTGTATATAAACATTGATAGTGCAATGTTTCTAACAGCATGTATGTATAACTATTTTCTTTTATGAAAATGAAATTTATGATTTTTAGCACATAATGGGAAAGGACTTTGCAAGATGTCAAAGTTGATCAATTGAAATTTTTAAAATCCATAATTTTCATCAGATTTCGCTTTAACATGTTCCACCGATCTGTTTGTTTATTATTTCAGCTTCTATTGTGTTCATTTGTAACAAGAAGAATGTGCTTAAATGCAAAATCCCTTATTGTATCAAAATGTGTAGTGGGCGAATAAAAAGAGTTCAGATTTATATTTGATCAATTGATATTTATAAAAGCCATAATCAGTTTTCATCAGATTTCGCTTTTATTTCAGCTTCTAACTTTGTTCATTTGAAAAAAGAAGAATGTGCTTCAATCCCTTTCATAGAAAGCATGTATAAAAATGTGCAGGTTTATTTGGAGGTAAAGTAGGTAGGACCAGAGATATGCTAGATCAGACAATGTCATATTTAGACATTCAGGAATCATGTTTTTGAAAAGTAATGTGTCCGGAGGTTTTATCATATCCTTTTCCTCTTCCTTGAAATCTATTATCTTTAAATTCTTAACTGCAGTTACAGGAACATATCAAACTTTTAAACTTCTTGTTTTTCTTCAGATGTTGTAATGATTATCTCCCAAATTTAAGAAGACATTGAATCCCTATTGTAATACCTATATTTGTCTCTCCATATTAACAAAAATGAAACAGTTTTATGCAGCATTTGTTCTTATTAGCTGTCCCCCATTCATTTTGTAGTCTTATACAATCATTATTTTATTAATTTTATAAATTTTGTATGAATAATTAAAATTTACATATACATTTCTATAGTCATTCACTGAATGCACAATATTATATTGCTTTGTTATGTTTGTTAGATCTTGCATTTCTTTATTAATTTGTTTAGAATGGAGAAATTGTATTATATTATTGACAAATCTATGATGAATGAACTGAAATAAAATTGAAATGTTGATCGAGTTGGAAAATCTGTTTTTCTCTGTTATGAATTATCATGTAATTGAAAAGGAATAAAGAGCATTAATTAATTTCATTTTTTCTGTTTGTGTGTAGGACAAAAAGGGGTGTTTGGAGCGTCTAAACGCAGGCGACTGAGATGGTGATTGACTTTTTTATTCGCCGACTATACGCGTTAAGCCGAGTGATGGCGCGATCCCGAGAACCTGTTCGGAAAGTCCAGAGGTTCTCGGGATCGCGCTATCACTCGGCTTAACGTGTATAGTTGGCGAATAAAAAAAGTCAATGAAAAGAGTTCAGATTTATCATTCTGTATAATATGAACACTTTAAGAAAATATGACGTGTTCATATTTAAGGCTTCTTTGCCACGGAACTTAACTCATTCTTCCCGTTTGTTTCCTCATTATATTGAAGTAAGGTCAGTACGTACAGTACAAAGGGAACTGGAATATACAAACCCTGATTATAAACAAAACTAATACACCCAAAGACAATCCTTTTACTTGTTTTTAAATGTTAGATAGGCCAGGATTTTTTTTTAGTGGGATATGGAATACATTAAATGCTACATTGTGATGAGATAAATTCGTTAAACAGTTTGTAATATTACCCCCCCCCCCCCCCGGCCTGGAAAGACTGAACGCCCTCCTTCCCCCTACCCCCATAAACCATTATACAATGTAAACAAAAGAACACAAAGTCATATATCAATAAATCAATTTGATGTAGAAGCACATTATGTCATGAAAAGTTTACCATTTTGATAAATAATAATTGATTCATAGCTATTATGAGGTCTAGCTAGGTTTTAGACCATGACTTCTGGCGGTAAAACATTTCTTTACAATGTTTTACATAATATATAATGAGTTAAAAGTGAAAACTGCATTGTGGCTACAAGAGTAGACTCAAAGATTTAATATTTGTGTGAAAAGAAAATATCAAAAGATCTTTGTCAAAGGTTTCTACAACTGTTTCTTCGGAAATAGTTACATCCTCGAAGAAAGGAGTAAGCTGCCAAGGCATGCAAACAATATTTAACCACTAGGCAAAATACATCATTAAATCATTATTGTTTGCTTTTACCATTCTGAACCAGTTGGTACTTGTTCAAGTTCCTGTTCAAGTTATTGCACTATTGTGCGATAACGAATCGAAAGATTCTTTTATCAGATTGTATTAAATAGCAGTCATTGTTTTTAAATATTAACTTTTAAGTGGCCATCGATGATACCCTAATTGGGAATTCAGAATCGGTTTCAGTTTAGTTTCTTTTATTTCACATGAAAAAATAGTACATTAGCAAAACATAGCATATTGACAAAATTGATATTCATGAAGAATAAAGTCATTTACACAGTTTGTATTGCATTTACGCTACATAATTTCGAAATTACATGTGAAAAAAAGAAACTTAATAAAAAGCGTGGCCTGTAGAGTTTAAGTTCCTTAAAATAATTTTTTGACACAGTGCCATTCATAATTAGGTAGATGTATAGTAATTTATTTACATGTATTAAAAATTTAAAAAAGCAAGTATCAATTATAGCAAAGTATATACAGACAAAAACAAAGAATGATGTAAGAAAATGAAAAATAAGTAGAGAAGGTAAAGAATGGGAGTCAGAAGAAGAATGATAAGATAGAAGAGAAAGTTTTAGAATGGAATGTTCAAGGTATGGTGGCTCAGTGGTTAGAGCGCCCGCCTCATGAACGGGAGGTCGTGGGTTCGAACCCCGGCCGAGTCATACCAAAGACTTATAACAATGGGACCTTCTGCCTTCTAGCTAGGAGCTCAGCATTTTCTGTTTAGCATATTAGATTGGAGAAGGGGGTAGTAATAACATATTAGATTAGAGAAGGGAAGTAATAACATATTATGTTGTGTAGGGCCCGCTGGAAGAGCAGTTTCATAACTGAAGTGGCTACCCTGGGTAAATAAAACGTTATTATATTATTATTATTATAAGGTCGGGAGTCATAGTCTGGAAAAATAGAATAGAAGTGCATCACACTTACAAATTAAATATCAACAATTAATATGTTTTTTGAAGCTGCCACAGTTTTTAAGCTGCTAGAGATTCTGATCATTGTTGCTCCAGTAGTTTTGTCCTGTGTATGATATTGTTTTGGGGGCGAAAACTGTCCTGGTTAGATAAAGATGATAGTTTGCACATGTTGCATGTCGTGCTTGGTATGTGTGTTTAGCGTCAATATTATTTTGTAAAAAGTTCAATTATGGCTCTGGCGGGGGGGGGGGGGGGGGATGGGGGTTCTTGGCGGGCTATCTGAGAGATGTATATGCCGATATTTGTTTCTCGCTTATAAAAGTTTGTCTTTCAAAAATGAAGGTCAGTATGATTGTGAGCATTAGTTAGCATTATTTATCACTCTCAGTACACGTTTTTGTAAAGAAGTATTCTATTAATATATGTGGTGTTTGAATTACCACAAGAACTCCATGATTGATTTATTGTGTAATGTTTGCAAGTTTGTGGTGCTGTAGTAGTATCATCGGATCAATAATGGTATTAATATTCATGAGTTTGTTCGCAGATACCTTCTCTAGATCTAATGCGATTCGCCATTCCTTTCGGAAGGTGATTATAGTCCCTTGAAAAAAGACATTGAATGATAATGCAAATAGGTTAATTTGATACTCCCTTCTCAATGGTTGCAGGGTTCAATCTCGTTTACGTGCCCGTCGGAGACAATGGGGTTTACAGCTAACAACTAAATTATTCATACCCCTTGTAAATTTGATGTTTTTCATAACTCAAGAATGAAAGGTGGATATATTCAACAAGGGCCTTTATTTGATATTTGATAATAAATTAGCTTACAAAACAATGTCTCTTGACTAAAATCGACCGATTTTCTATTCCCGTCTGGAAATTATATATCAGAACTGCATATTTCGAGATTTGTACCATTGTATGGCCGTATGTGCTATTTTAAATTCATCGGACGCACCGATAAATTTGATATTTTAATTTCTCGAAATCCTTAGCGTTTTAGAGCCCAACACTTTCAAAGTTGGTCATTCTAACATGAGGTTTCACACTGGTAATGCACATTTTAAATTTCATATTCCAATCCTGTTGAAATAATATTACCAAAACTGTTGTTACCTTTAAACTGTGCCATGGTAAACATTGGAAGCATTTTCTAATTCTAGGCTTCAGTTCGCTCTGTTTCATCCTTCATGATTATCTTTCTTTTAATTATTAAACAGCCTATGTCGCCAGCCCTGTGTTACATGATGTAACCATGTTTCCGTTGTCGGTCTATGAAGCTAATGAGATTTTCCAACATCAATAATGCAAAGATCTAGCAAGTTCTACCGCACCCCCCCCCCCGTCCTCTGTGTTTGGTTCCAGTATTGATATAGTGCACTGAATGATTGTGATCAAAATTAAATTAATGTAAGCATCTGCCAACAACTTTGTCAGTGTCCGATCGTCCCGCGGTCGTCAGGGCGCCAGTTGCGTCTCGTTTAATTATTCATCTTAATTTCTTAAACAATATCATACCATCTATATTTATTCAGTCATCTCAGTTTTTATCTGAACATCATTCAGAAATCCTATTATTCGTTTTATACACACTTCGGAAGGCTATTGACTAGATATACTAGATATTCAGCAATGCTATCCCATTTTACAATTTTAAAGAAAATCGTGAGCATGCAATGCATAGCTAAAATTCTAACTCAAATTGTAATTAAGTCAATAAATAATTAGTTTGATGTTGGCTGGTTTCATACATGTAAGTTCTCCGCTTTTTTATGTTAAAAAAATAGAACAAGCAACTAGAAACTCGGGGTGGGAATGATTTATCAGAAATAATTATTTGCGGGGAGTTCCGAAAGCAATGATAAGTACCCATCAATGAAACAGTGCCCTAGTTCGATAAGAATTTGGTGAATATTTGATGCTGAAAGCTAAATTTGAAATTTTGTTCCATAATTCCATATGAAAATTGACTTGATGTAAAATTGATGAGAATGGGAAATTCAAACAAAAACAACCATTATCTGTACCCTAACGTTGTCATAGTAACCAATATAAAATGCATGATGATGCGGCAAAGCTAACGAGCAGACGACAGCACTGCCGCCTTCATATTTTGAAGCTGACAAAAGAAAAGGGATGTTCAAGTCTCATGTTGAGCATTCAACTTGCGATGCCTGAAATTGATCAATTACTTTATGAGGTTCATGCATTTTTTGTAGATTTCGATTTGTCAATGCCGGAACTTCACAATTGGATTGAAGCCCTCCTAAGGTGTTGGGAGCTCCAAATTTGCCAAAAAATTGATGGCAAAATTCCATTTAAATAATATTGTATATATCAATATGTGAAAGATGATGTCATTTAGGACACATTTCTTCAAAGATTCCCCCCCCCACAAAAAAAAAATTATTTGAAGACAAATATTGATAAAAGAAGACCTAATTTGGGTTTTCTGTTGTACGCAGAAAACCTAACTTTTTTATTCTTTCACCAATATTCGACTTCAAACACATTTGATTTAAAATTACATCCTCTTTCACATTATGATACTATTTAAGCGAAATTTTGCCATCAGATTTGTGGGGCTCCCAACCAGAGAGGCTTTAATATGAACACATTCACAATGTCACTCCCGAGGATGATGGATTGCGCGGTTCTTGAACTAAGGGCATAATGTTCATCATGATATTTTTGTTTGGTCAAGTAGATGCATAACTTAACCATAATTATGCGTATCAGGATTTGCCGAGTAGAGCAATTCAGAAAAATTTCCGAAAAACAAAAACTTTCAGGTGATTTTATATCCCTCCCCCCCCCCCCCAAAAAAAAAAAAACACACAACAACAATCAACCCCAAAAGTTATGAGTTTTAATTGCCCATTCTGTATAAAAAGGGGCGCCGTATGCCCCTCCCCCTAAATCCATCAGTGACTGAACAAAGGATCAATTAGTCCACCTAGCCATTCCTGTAGCAAATCGCTCATCATGTGTTCAGGCAAGAATCTAAGGGAGTGAAGATGGTGCACATAATTATCTTTTTTTTATGAATCCAATGATGCTACTTGAGCTACTGGAGATAGTAAAAACACCAAGCCACGACACGTCACACAATATGTTGCATCGCTACTATAGTGTTCTACCAGATGGAAATGAAACCGATAATTATACCAGTTTACAACCACCTTCACTAATGAATACGACAAGGAAATCATAAATCCAGCCCTTGATTAATGTGAATATAGTCAGGTGAGATGAGGGTGGGAGTATGGCGCTTGTGGACATAATATAGGAAGGGAGCAAGTGATTTACCTCATGCACGTACGTCCGATGAGACCGACTCTCATTTCGATACAGGGATCCTTCACACTTAAAGGACATATTAAATAAGCCACTGCATGTTTTAAAGGGAAATGCGTAACCTGACCATCGAGTCGTAGTGATGCAGTCGGTGTTTCTTTGAAGAAACTCATCGTATGAGATAGTATCTCATCTAAACAGGGGCAGATCTAGGGGGTGTGTCGGCGGTGTAAACACCCCCTTTTGCGGCCAAGTGAAGAAAGAAAAAAAAGGGGGGGGGGGAGAGAAGAAGTAAAAAAAGAAAAAAGTAAAAGGAAAATCCTGGATACGCCACTGGGTCAAACACCCCCTTGGCAAAGAGCTAGATCCGCCCCTGCTAAACATGACGTGGTCCCAACAATGGCGTTTGCATCCTACAAAATCCCTTCATCCTACAAAAGCTCACTAATTTCTATCTCCCATAAAGAAACATGTGAGAGGTATATCTCATTGGACCTTTGACATGTGACGTCGTACGGACTCGCTGACTATCTAAATGAAAGAAAAGGAGGGAAAAAAGAAAAAATGAGAAAAAGGAAATATAAGAAACGGGGGAAGAATGAGAGGAGAGAGAGAGGGTAGTAAGAGCCTAAGAGGAGATGGGTGGGAGTAAGAGAGCAAAGGGGATGTTGAGTGGAGTCGCCACGTCGAAAGAGCAAGAAAGAAACGCAAAGATGATTATGTTGCTGTGTCGGGTCCGCTGTTTCGGTATTCTTGCTCTATCTAGCTCGTGCACTATATTAATTAATGCAGAAGTTTGAAGTCGAAAACAGTACAACGAATCGTCTTCTTTCTCTAAAAATTTAATGAAACGTCAAAGCTTTCGCGCTATGCGCGGGAAGGGGGAAACTGAATTCAGACAAGGATTAAGAGTAATAATTAAATGAAACGCATCGTCTTCTTTCTCAAATAATTTATTGAAATATGAAAGCAAGGATTAAGAGTAAAAATCAGTACAACGAATCGTCTTCATTCTCTAAATTTTAATGGAACGTCAAAGCTTCCGCGTCTTGCGCGGGAGGGGGGGGGGGGGAACTGAATTCAGACAAAGATTAAGAGTCGAGAACGGTACAATGAATCGTCTTCTTTCTCTAATAATTAAATGAAACGTCATAGCTTCCGCGCTTTGCGCGAGAGGGGCGAAACAAGAATTAAGAGTCGATAACGGTACAACGGATCGTCTTCTTTCTCTAATAATTTAATAAAGTATCAAAGCTTCCGCGCGCGGGAGGGGGAAAACTGAAACATAACTTAGTTCCTGGCCCCGGGTTAACAGGGCTATATTTGTAGACATTGGGACATTGGCGTTAATATATTTGTTGGTAATTGGTGGCTCGTTTTGTAGGTAATCGGGGGCCCCTACACTTTCCCCCCTCCCCCACTGAAAAAGATCTAGCGACGCCCCTCATAACAACACAGTTTATACACTCGAGATAATTTTTGCAAGTACAACTGGTGAAGTACCGGACCACCGTCTTTGTGCATTGTAACATATACAACGTCTCACGACGTGACAGATCACTTTTCTCTAACTTCTAAACCAATCAAAAGGCCTCGTTTTTTTTCCAGGAAGTGCCGGTGGACATTTATGCGCCAAATGTGGTTCTCAAATTGCAAAAGATCCCTACTCTTGGAGGGGGTAGGAGAAAGCAATTATACGTCATAATACTCCAGGAAATGGCTGAAAATGCGTCTAATGTGGTTCTAAAATTACAAATGCTGCCAACTCTGGGAGGGGGTCACAATCCCCTCCCAGACCCACCCCCGCTAGGTCGCTCCGGTCCCTCGCCGCTAAAGCCTCGCTCTGTCGCTTCATCGTTTTACATGTATTTATTTTAACCCCATGCCATTTTGTGCCCCCCCCCCTGTAAGAAATTCCTGGATCCGCCACTGATGCCCATACCCCTTGAGCCTCGAGGGCTCCGCCCCCACTTTGAAAACGTTCAGCGGGGCCTGCATGTTAGAGTGGGGTGATGCGGATTTTTTGTCAGCCCTCCCAAACGTTTTTGCTCATTACGCCAGTGGTTTCTTTTATCTAGTTTGCTTCAAACGTAGACGTATACTAATTTCTGATTTATCGGTATTATAATTTGTCAGATGTCTAAAAAAATGAAATTTCTCTCATGGCATGTAATGCCTTTCATCTAACCTGCAACTCTCTGAATGTACAAGCCAGTCATTTTTGGGGAGAGTCATGATTAGGGATATATAAATAATCAAATTTCAACTACAATTTTAACAATAATTTGAAATTGACTCAACTCCAAAGGGATACATCTCTATGACTCGTGGATTTCAACTCCTCTGCATTTAAATAATAGAAGCTATAAACACATCAATGGTTCAGGCCTTATAGTCACTCAAACGAAACCTTTATCATTTTTATATCATTTTTTTAAATTTTTATTACAGTTCGTTTTTTTTATTACAGTTATAACAACTAATTAATTACTCCCGTTTCGTCTCGTTTGATATACGTGTATATGCAGTTATGACATTAATAGAGAAACTGATATATCAATTCCTTTTCCTCTTGCAATTAAATACTCCGATTTCGTCTCGTTTGATATACATGTATATATGCCGTTAGGATGTTAAATTAACATTAAATAGAGGAATTGATATATCAATTCCTTCTCCTATTGCAATTAAATACTCCGATTTAGTCTCGTTTGATATACATGCCGTTAGGATGTTAAATGGAGAAACTGCCATAATCAAGTCCGTCTCTTATTGCAACTAATTACTCCCATTTCGTTTCGTTTGATATACATGTAATGTCGTTAGGATGTAAAATAAAGAAAAAGACAAACTTTGTTTAGTGATTTATCTTTCGAAGGCGTCAAAGAACTGACACCCGTGATTCAAAGCCATCATCATAAAAACGAATATTCACCGCATAAATGGTTTCCGTCGTCTGGAAATCAAATCGATTAGCAAGCAGAGACGAATCCATTTAACTCATTGATTGTTATATTTGTATGTAACGCACGTTTACCATTTTCGATAAGAATCCTTTCGCTAAGAATAAATTCATTTTGCTCGGAATGATTGGGATTAGCTTCTGAAATGTTTTGAAGAGAAGCTGGTATTAATAAAGCAGAGAAATAAAAAACACTTCGCCAGTACTGCCTTGTCATTTCGTAGATCCATTACAAATATTAGTTGAAATGAATCGCTTTTATGATTGAATATTATACCCTTTACATGCAGGGGCGTCGCTAGACCTTTTTCAGTGGGGGGTGTAGAGGCCAACGATTACCGACAAAACTAGCCACCAATTACCGACAAAATTAAATGTCCAATATCTACAAATTCAACCCTATGAACCTGGGGCCGAAGGCTAAATTGTTTTTCCTATGGACTATCTATAGTACTTGCATATACGCAAAATGGTAATTTCCTCGACGACATAAATATACGAATTATTTCTTCAATTTAGTCAGCATCATAGCTATACATTTTAATGCAGGCGCGGAGCAAGGATCTTACTTTAGGGAGGGGCGGTAGTGAGCAAGAGAATCACTTAAAAGCGCGCTCATTAGGGGGGTGTGGGTGATGGGTGAAGCTTAGACGTTTCATCACAATATAGAGAAAGGAAGACGATTAATATTGTACCGTTTTCGACTGTTAATCCTTGGCTGAATGAAGTTCCCCCCCCCCCTCCCGCGCGAAGCGCGAAAGCTATGACGTTTTTTTATTAAATTTTAGTATTAAAAAAAGACGATTTGCCGTACCGTTCTCGACTGTTTATCCTTGGCTGAATTCAGTTTCTCCCCCTCCCGCGCGAAGCGTGGAAGCTTTGTCGTTTCATTAAATTACGAGAAAAGCAGACGATTCGGTGTACTGTTCTCGACTCTTAATAAGCCCTATTCATCTGAATTCAGTTTCCCCCTCTCGCGCGAAGCGCGAAAGCTTTGACGTTTCCTCATATTATTAGAGAAAGAACACGATTCGTTGTACCGTTTCGACTCTAAATAAGCCCTATTAATTTTGTCTGAAGTCAGTTTCCCCCTCTCGCGCGAAGCGCGGAAGCTTAGACGTTTCCTTAAATTTTAGAGAAAGAGAAGATTCGTTGTACCATTCTCGACTCGTCTAAAAGAAGTTTTCCCCTTCCGCGCAAAGCGCAGAATTTTTGGCGTTTCATCACAATATAGAGAAAGAAAGACGATTCCTCGTATCGTTTTCGAATCTTAATAAGCCCTATTCATCTGAATTCGGTTCGCGAAGCGCGAAAGCTTTGACTATTCCTCAAATTATTAGAGAAAGAATACGATTCGTTGTACCGTTTTCGACTTTTAATAAGCCCTATTCATCTGAATTCAGTTTCCCCCTCTCGCGCGAAGCGCGAAAGCTTTGACGTTTCCTCATATTATTAGAGAAAGAACACGATTCGTTGTACCGTTTTCGACTCTAAATAAGCTCTATTAATTTTGTCTGGATTCAGTTTTCCCCTCTCGCGCAAAGCGCGGAAGCTTTGACGTTTCCTTAAATTAGTAGAAAAAGAAGACGATTCGTTGTACCGTTTTCGACTGTAAATAAGCCCTATTAATTTTGTCTGAATTCAGTTTCCCCCTCTCACGCGAAGCGCGGAAGCTTAGACGTCTCCTTAAATTTTAGAGAAAGAGAAGATTCGTTGTACCATTCTCGACTCGTCTAAAAGAAGTTTTCCCCTTCTGCGCGAAGCGCGGAATTTTTGGCGTTTCATCATAATATAGAGAAAGGAAGACGATTCCTCGTACCGTTTTCGAATCTAAATAAGCCCTATTAATTTTGTCTGAATTCAGTTTCCCCCTCTCGCGCGAAGCGCGGAAGCTTAGACGTTTCCTTAAATTTTAGAGAAAGAGAAGATTCGTTGTACCATTCTCGACTCGTCTAAAAGAAGTTTTCCCCTTCCGCGCAAAGCGCAGAATTTTTGGCGTTTCATCACAATATAGAGAAAGAAAGACGATTCCTCGTATCGTTTTCGAATCTTAATAAGCCCTATTCATCTGAATTCGGTTCGCGAAGCGCGAAAGCTTTGACTATTCCTCAAATTATTAGAGAAAGAATACGATTCGTTGTACCGTTTTCGACTTTTAATAAGCCCTATTCATCTGAATTCAGTTTCCCCCTCTCGCGCGAAGCGCGAAAGCTTTGACGTTTCCTCATATTATTAGAGAAAGAACACGATTCGTTGTACCGTTTTCGACTCTAAATAAGCTCTATTAATTTTGTCTGGATTCAGTTTTCCCCTCTCGCGCAAAGCGCGGAAGCTTTGACGTTTCCTTAAATTAGTAGAAAAAGAAGACGATTCGTTGTACCGTTTTCGACTGTAAATAAGCCCTATTAATTTTGTCTGAATTCAGTTTCCCCCTCTCACGCGAAGCGCGGAAGCTTAGACGTCTCCTTAAATTTTAGAGAAAGAGAAGATTCGTTGTACCATTCTCGACTCGTCTAAAAGAAGTTTTCCCCTTCCGCGCGAAGCGCGGAATTTTTGGCGTTTCATCATAATATAGAGAAAGGAAGACGATTCCTCGTACCGTTTTCGAATCTTAATAAGCCCTATTCATCTGAATTCGGTTCGCGAGGCGCGAAAGCTTTGACTATTCCTCAAATTATTAGAGAAAGAATACGATTCGTTGTACCGTTTTCGACTTTTAATAAGCCCTATTAATTTTGTCTGAATTCAGTTTCCCATTCTCGCGCGAAGCGCGGAAGCTTTGACGTTTCATTCAATTATGAGAAAAAGCAGACGATTCGGTGTACTGTTCTCGACACTTAATCCTTATCTGAATGAAGCTTCCCCCTCCCGCGCGAAGCGCGGAAGTTTCACGTTTCATTAAATTATTAGAGAAAGAAGACGATTCGTCGTACCGTTTTCGACTCTAAATAAGCCCTAGTAATTTTGTCTGAATTCAGTTTCCCCTCTCGCGCGAAGCGCGGAAGCTTTGACGGTTTCTTAAATTATTAGAGAAGAAGACGATTCGTTGTACCGTTCTCGACTCGTCTAAATGAAGTTTCCCCTTCCGCGCGAAGCGCAAAATTTTTGGCGTTTCATCACAATATAAAGAAAGAAGACGACTCGTACCGGTTTCGACTCTTAATAAGCCCTATTCATCTGTATTCAGTTTCCCCCTCATGCGCGAAGCGCGAAAGCTGTGACGTTTCCTCATATTATTAGAGAAAGATCACGATTCGTTGTACCGTTTTCGAATCTAAAGAAGCCCTATTAATTTTGTCTGATCTCAGTTTTCCCCTCTCGCGCGAAGCGCGGAAGCTTTGACGTTTCCTTAAATTATTAGAGAAAAAAGACGATTCGTTGTACCGTTCTCGACTCGTCTAAATGAAGTTTTCCCCTTTCGCGCGAAGCGCGAAATTTTTGGCGTTTCATCACAATATAGAGAAAGGAAGACGATTCATCGTACCGTTTTCGACTCTTATTAAGCCCTATTCATCTGAATTCAGTTTCCCCCACTCGCGCGAAGCGCGAAAGCTTTGACGTTTCCTTTAATTATTAGAGAAGGAAGACGATTCGTTGTACTGTCTCGACTCGTCTAAATGAAGTTTTCCCTTCCGCGCGAAGCGCGGAATTTTTGGCGTTTCATCACAAAAGAAAGGAAGACGATTCGTCGTACCGTTGTTGACTCTTAAACCTTGTTTGAATTTAGTTTCCCCGAAAGTTTTAAACCTCTGACTTCTTTAGCTGATATTATAGGAAAGTGAAACTTCGAGAAAATACAAGTATTGTAGTTGTAGTCACTCGCGAAGTCGTTACAGCGAATAAGAAGTCACAGTTCGTAGGGAGAGATCACCGACTTCAAACTTCTGCATTGATATAGTACATGAGGATCGAGCAAGAATACCGACAAAGCTGACCCGACATAGCAACATATTTACCCGTGTCTTTCTTGCTCCCTCGACGAGACGACTCCACCCAACAACCCCCTTCTCTCTTTTACTCCCACTCTCAGACTCTTACCTCCCTCTCTCTCCTTTCTTCCACCCCCCGTTTCTATTGTTTCCCTTTCACTCTTTTTTCTTCTTTTTTTTTTTTTCCTTTTCTTTCTTTTCCTTTCTTTCCTCTCCTCCCTCTTTTTCTTTTTTTCTCTTTCTTTCTTCTCTTTTCTTTCCTTTCTTTTC
>JAVYIG010014144.1:0-43193 GCA_035222895.1 Strongylocentrotus droebachiensis
ATATCTTCCTTTTTCCAGGTATACAAATATAAGAACAATAATCTCCTATGTGTATGTCCTACAAATTCAAACGTTTTAAATATGGGCTTGTATTATGAATAACAATGGGATACATTTCTGCTTGTATTTGAATCTCGGATGGACAACTATTCAGAATTAATATCCCGGATTAACAAAGATAAATACCATGATATCTTCTACCTCTGGGACGGATATTTTCTATGAATAATTTTACCCACTTGTGCATCATATAACATTAACAACCAAGAAAAAAATGCTGATCTAATATAAATAATCATATATTTACTTAGATTGGCACTAATTCAAACAAATCTTGATAATTGTTTTAAGTATCAAGTGTTGGACATTACAAAATTAAGAGAGTGAGCTATATATATGTCTATATAGCGAGAAAGAGAGAGAGAGAGAGAGAGAGAGAGAGAGAGAGAGAGGAGAGAGAGAGAGAGAGAGAAGAGAGAAGAGGAGAGATATAAATAATAACAGAATGGAAGCATAATGAAAAAGATATATATAGGAAGTGTGTTAAAATCTGTGTGTTTCCTGCCGTTTAAAAAAAAATAGATAAAATGACACAATCTGCAATTGCCATACAGGAAGGAATGAGAAATACAAGAATAAAAGGTAAGAAAAGACAGATCATGAAAGTAGATTACTAAAAGGGAGAACTAAATACTTGAGTTAATCGCTGTTAGATGTATGCCCAATCCTAAGCTGACCCATTAATGGTTTACTGCTGGAGTACCTTACAAAATGAATGAACAGATGATATTTTGAAGGGGGAAATACTGATATACATGTACCAATAAGAGAAAAAAATAAGACTGATCAGCATGCAATACAAGGAAAAAAGTAGTTACAATTCTAGAGACCAAGATATATATAGCCTTGCAGTCCACATTAGTGCTACGTCTGAAGAAAAGAAAAACATTCCCCAAGTTAGATTACAGAAAAATATTTTCACATTTTCACCATTTTCTACAAATCAATACAAAAACTGGCTCAATAAAAAGAGGGTAAAATAATTACATCTTGGTTGCTTTACAAAAAAAATGCAATTCAAGATTTTTATAAATATTGTTGAGTTGATATAAGTTTGAAGGGCATGCCAGTCTTGAATATAAATTGATGGATTGGTTTTGGTTGTAAAGAGGAAAATATGAGAGAAACAGATTAATAAAGTAATCAGACAGAGACCGTTAATCATATAAGAATCTCTTTTTGAATGGTCTAGTGACCGTGATATCATGTGGGAAAAGCTCAGTTATTAAATTCACAAATTTATGTCGTTTGATTACAATAAATAAAATGAATAAAACTATTGTGTCTTTATAATTGAGAGAATTTTGTGGAAAATGGTCAAAACATCTTAGACTCACTTTTATTTTCAAATAACCATTGGAGATTCTCAAAATGTAAGGGTACGTTGGAAATGGGAGTTTTTCTTTCTTTTCTACTATTTAATGAAAACTGAAGAAGTACATGCACCTCAGAGACTACCATAAGTCTGTAGATTTCATGCAAGATAGATACAAGAGATAGTGGTAGCAACTGATCAATAGCTTGAGTTGCATTTCCTTTTGACACACAAGAGCCGTTTCAATAAATATTCAAACTTTACACAATACTTCTT
Source organism: Strongylocentrotus droebachiensis (assembly GCA_035222895.1). Lineage (NCBI taxonomy): Eukaryota > Metazoa > Echinodermata > Echinoidea > Camarodonta > Strongylocentrotidae > Strongylocentrotus > Strongylocentrotus droebachiensis. Next base: position 1,652 of record JAVYIG010014144.1, read on the forward strand.
AATATAAAAAAAGCAACATCATTATGTTGTATATCGCAGTAATAATGATAGAACTTTCTTGTAAATGGTGTTTTACAAATTATGTGCAAATAAGTTAATGGTACATAATGCAGATAGTTACAAGTCCGAGTTCAAAATCTACAGGTATAAACTTTATATACAAGAAGTGCTTGAAAACAAGCACAATTTCTTTTCTTTTTTCTGCACTTTTTTGTTTGTTTGTATCAAAGAAGACAACACATACAGGAAGCACAAGTCATATTGAATCAATAGGTCTGAAAGTACACAGTGAGCACAAGTATTTAGACCTGTTTGTTTTAGATGAAGTGTTTGATCCAACCAAGGCTTTAAGATAGAACTGATGAGGATAATGTTCTATGGTTAGGTAGTCACACCAAATTTGAGTTGAATCAAACTGTACAAATACCACAAGCAGTTCTACAGATAATGCAACGTGAAGTTGATTCCACAAATAGTTGATTTGATGTTGCTTGGGCTTATTCACAGAATCCAACCCGCAGTGTCTAACCCACCAGAAACATGTCAATTTGCGCACACTACCGGATCTAAAAGACGGGTAGGAAAAGATGACCATATATCATCAATGATGACACTGAGAAAACAAGAAGTTTGACACAATAAATACATAACATAAAAGTTGGACAATGTGAATAAACCCAGTAACACAACCAAACATTTCCAAGGACCACTTCGATGTAACAGCACATGTACACCTTCTCCTAAATCTTATGATTTACCATCAGTGCATTTCATGCATGATATTGTTGTTGAAGCTGCGAGAAGGTAAAGCTGTAAGGAAACTTGATGGACTGTCAGTGACACGTGCCTTCTACTCAAGAGGGTTTGTGAGTCTGTCAAAGTCTACTTCTAAAGTTAAGTACATAGCACCATATATTAATACACACCAACGGTGGGCTCATCCACATCCAAAAGTATGTTGATTAGCTTCGGCAGTGCTTCAAGGTAAGTAATACCATCAAGATGCAGCACTCCCTAAAACCAAATAATTTCCTCTCGTAGGGCGTCAATCCTCATGCATAGTTTAGAGAAAGTATTCTTGTCGTAAGAGTTCACATTAATGTCCCATAGAGAACAGACAATGTCTTTTACTGTTCAATGGTCAATGCAGCTCTTCATCTACCTACTCTAGTACTGCTTCATTGAATGGAGGCATTGGCATGCAATCCTTAAAAAGTCCACTAAGATCTGTTTATTGATGAGGGGCTCACTTATTGCGCTTGAAAGTTGAATATAAAAATTAAGTACAGGAGACCCTAGACATTAGATAAATGAAATCATGCAGCTATCCAATTGAAATGTTTTGATAATAATAATAATAAAATAATTGACAATTTTCCAAATGTAAGGTTTCAAGAAAAAAACAGCAATCGATAACTTTGTAATGCTGCATTGAATTTACATTGAAAGCTGAAAATGGAATTACTGTTTAACATTAATACTTTTAAAAGATTACAGGAACCAACATTATTTGCATTATGATTGGCTGCTTTCTACAAACCCACAAGAACATGTTCAAAAATGAATTTATTCTACAGGCCCTGTTGCACTGAATTGAAATAGAATGTAACCTGCCACCATTATCGAATTAACCTGCCACCATTATCGAATCCGAATCGTTGTAACTTATTAAGAGGTAGATGTTGATTGGCTCCTGCAAGGGCACATTCTGAATAAGCATTACTTGATTGAATCCAATGTTTTTGCAGAAGGGCCTCGGGATGACATCAGAACTTTTAACACAATAAACTAGATTTTACTCAAGATTTCCTGTGCGTTTTCAAACTACATTCAACACTATTTCAGATGTCTCAGGTGTTTGCAACACATTACAACTTTCAAGCGCAATGAGCTGTACAATGAGTTTTCCTTATCAATCTGGTCCACCAGAATAATGTTCTTCCATGGCATGTCATCCATCATCTCTCGGTAAAGATTGGCCTGTTGAAACTTCTGAGGGGGCTATTCTGTACCTTCTCCTCCTAGAAATAAAGAATCGAGAGAAATTGGATGTGGTGCAATGAAGGAGTTTTCATATACCTTGTTTAAAAATTCCAGTTACTCCCATTTCATCAAACAATGAGCGATATGGTTGTACATGAAGTTTGTAAAAAATGAATACTACAATGGAATCTTTCGAAGCAATGAAAATATGTTCTCTAATACTCAGGGAGATAAATAATGTGATACATATTGTCTATTTGTTAAGAGAAAGGTATTCGCTATTCAATTCTAGGATGATGTATGAAATGTGTTAATTTCATGAATTTTTTAAATCATCATAATATGGAAAAAAAAGTTATATTTTGTCTTTATATGGAAAAAAATAATGGATTATAGGTGAAATGATATATTTGGATATACATGTATATACACATTGATGTAACCAAGTTTTATTACCAAAACCATGGACCTACTACGAACTGCATGGAGATCGATTCCTCTATGAATGACTTCAACATGAGATGTGCCATTATATGTTTACCTCCACCGACATAGAAATTGCATAAGGTACCTTCTATTCTAGAGATCAGCAATGTGATAAAGTGATGACAAAAAATTATCATATCTAACAAATGATATTTTGTCTTTATTTAGAAAAAAAGAATGGATCATAGGTGAAACAGTATATTTGGATATACATCCATGTAACCAAGTATTACAAAAAACCATGGACCTACTACGAACTTCATGGAGATGATTCCTCTATGAATGATGTGCCATTATATGTTTACCTCCACCGACATAGAAATTGCAAAAGGTACCTTCTATTCTAGAGATCAGCAATGTGATAAACTGACCTGCCTGAGACAACAGACTTGTCGGGTCTCCTCCCAGGGGGTTTAGGTTTGATCCCTGATGATCCCCCAGACATGGACGATGACTGACTGTCATCCCTGGACACCGAGTAGTCTCCCTCATCCCTCTGTAATCTTGTGCACTGGACATCTTGCGTTGCCCCGGCAGGTCCTCCCCTTGGAGTGCTGAGTGGTGTCATGTCTTCCGCTAAGGAAAAAGACGCACTCGTGGCTGCTAGGTCATGAGGAGAGAGTCTGTTGGCAGCTCCATTGCACTGAGGTTGTTGGTGGCGATGATGATGATGATGATGATGGTCTATTTCATGAGAGTGATGCTCATTGTTCATATGAGTTCCATCAGCAATAGTGGGAACCCTCTCCTCATTTGTCAATCTGGAATCCCCATGGCAATGGATACCATCTGTACATGCATTCGACTGATTGGCAGGAGCTGGGTTTTCACTCACTTTTTCAGCAGGAGCTTGTAGAGGTTTACTCTGTTTGGAAAGCATCCTTTCTCTTCGCTTCCTCTGTCTAGGTGTCAGTGCCTCCCAGGCCAGTCTTGATGATAACCCTGAATCACTGGCTATAGGCTCCTCTGTCCTTGATGCTGAACAGCATAGGAATCCGTCATACTTTCCACCATTTCTTCTAAAGAGGAAGCACGTTCACCCGACAGATTAGATCTCAGGCGTTGCCTCCTGGTACTTGTAGGTCCATGGATAGATTCTGTTGCAGAGAAGATCCCCTTATCCTTGATATCTGTATCATCTTGAGCAGATGATGAACTTTCTCTCCTCAAAATTCCTTTTACTGCCTCACCTTTATCCTCTTTGATATCTCCCTCTGAAGCACTCACTTCTTGCTGTTTCTTCAACGTAAAAGCATGTTCAGGACCAGGATCCGTCCGTCGTCTTTGTCTCTTTGCTCTTAAAGCTGCCCTGGCTGTGGGAGACAGGTCCCGTATTGTGCCACTTCTAACAGGCTTCACAGACTTAGCGGGTTCTGCATCCCCAGCAGCTGTACCAAGGACAACCTCACGAATATCATCCTCAGGTGTAACCTGAAGTTTGGCTTTGGTTTTAGGTATTGCACCATGTCTTGCATCACTCCTTTCAGGAATGAATTCAGCCGATACTTTCCGATCAATTTGATCAATGTCAACATGAAATCCTTCCCTTTTCTTCTCTTTCTTCTTAGGAGAGTCAGTGTTGATGAATACATCATCCACTCCAACTGTTGAGGTATTTTGAGGAGAGCTTGCTCTGTCTGGAGAATGCATATCATCTTCAGAATACAACAGAGGTGTCTTTGCTGGAGACTGAGGAGACTTAGGAGGAGATTTGGGGATTGTTACCATGACTTCAGGAGGATTGAGGGTAGTTGGTGATATTCTTTTTGAATCTCTATCCTCTGAAAAAGCAGATGTGGCATCGTGTGATTCTGGAGAAGGGGAACGCCCCTTCATCTCTTTGACTCCAAAAAGAGGAAGCTTAGCTTTAAGAGAAACAATAATATCTTGGGTTTTGCTGAGAATGTTCTTTCTAAAACCAGGCTTTTGTTGTTCATTTTTGGCATTAGCAATCTCTAACATCCTCGTTGGATCACTTTCAGATCTGGCTTTTCCTCTGTCCCGATTGAATATTGATTTCCTAAGTTGTTGAGGCGAATGTCCGGGTGACCTGTTAGAATTTTGCTCTGCTACCATTCCAGGGAATGAACCTCTTCTTCCTAAAATGGACTCTCCTTGAGGCCACTTCTGTTCTAGTGCAGCACTTGGTTTTAAATGTGATGGTGTACTCTTCTTACTCAACTCCACTGCCCTGGAATCAGGAGACAACTGGTCTCCTGCTGGTACGTCATTCTCAGTCCTGACAGTGTCAATTGAGGATTCACGAACCAATGGGGCACGGGCAGAAGACTCCATATACATGCTAGGTTCCTGCCACCGAGTTGCACATTCAGACACTTCAGGATTACCACCTTCATCATGTGATACGCTCTGCATAACTGCATATGTGGATGGATCATAGACACGTCTCCTTGGTGTGGCTGGAGATTGACGGGGTGACTTATCAACTCCTCTGTCACTAATCTGGTCTCTCCTGACAGGTACCGAGTGACTACTCTCTGACTGACAACTTGATTCTTCTAGTGTATCAGTCCTGGAAGACCTATGTCTGCGTGGAGTCTTTGGCGAGTCATTCTGAGACTTTCCACTGGATGGTCTTGCTGCTGAGCGATCCTGTTTCAACTGTCCCAGTTTACTTTCAAGGAGAATTTTAGGTACCTCTGGCAATTTCCTTGGCTGTTTGACAGCTCTTCTACTTTGAGAACTTGCAAGATCGGGGGAAACTGAAGTTAGTCCATCTTTTCTTGGACTTCCAGGGACAGTCTCTCTATTTGGATCTTTCTTGGGAGTTTCAGGTAATTGTCGAGCACGTACTGGACTCATTCTCTTGCGACCTTTGCTTGATCCAGCAGACTTTGTTTCACTAGAACTTTTGCTCTTTTCACCACTATTTTGCCTTTGAACTGGCTTTTTCTCCTTTTGCTTCTTTTCAACAACAGTTCCCTTGACCTGTATGTCATTAACTTTTGCCTGCTTTGGAACGCTAGATGTTGTCTTGCTTCCCTGCTTGTCTTTACTGCTTGTCTTCTTGCTGAGTTCAGGACTCATGACATCATCATGAATGCTACTTGTCATATCTGAAAAAATGTTTTCCATTTCCTCCCTGTCCTTTGAAGACTGTCTGATCATTTCTTTTTCTACCTTCTTCAAATCTTTTGACACTGGTCTGCTCCTGGTTGCATCTTCCCTCTGAGACACCTTAGGTTGAAGGTCCACTGGTAATGAAGGCTTTGATTCATCCCCAATAGGTTCTGGTCTATGCTGAATATTCCTTCCATCACTGTTGGATACAGCTTCCTTTGGCAAGAAAACATCATCATCATCATCCTCATGGACAACCGTAGTTGAAAATGATGGAGACTTCATCATTGCCCTTCCAATAGTCCCCTTGTTAGGCAGAACCTTGACAGCCTGTTCTTTCTTCTTTATCTCCAGCCCTTGTACTGCAGTCGAGTCACTTCCTGATTTACCCAATCGAGACACACTGCCTTTCAGAGTAGTATCTGTTGTTTCATTCTGTTCATTCTCCTGTGATTTCTTAGAACTATCTGGTATCTCTTCAGCCATATCCCATTCACAACCCATCATCAAGAGCTGCATAACATCTTGTTTTTTGTCTGTGTTAAAGTCTTTACTGCTTGTTTGTGATACTGAGCTCTCGGATGTCTTATTCTTCTTCTTGTAATCTGGTCTGTCATTCCATGGTTTCTTTTTCTTAGAATCACTGTCATCACTTGTAGGGGGATTTTGAACCAGTTCCACTTTCTCCTCAAAGTCTTTTTCCGTAATAGTGCCCATTAAAAGCTCTTCCATCAAATGTCGTTCTTCAGAGGCATTGCGTACGATGTCTAGCTGAGGTCTCTTCAATGATTCAGCAGGGGTTTTAACAATGATCTCATTTTTCATTTTTATATCATTGTCTTTCTTAATAGGAACATCACTAGATTCTTTCTGCAAACCTTGTTTTGCCTCTGTCCGCTGTGGAACAACCACCACAGCCTCTGGAGTTCTGTTTGATGAAGGGGCATTCACTTTCTTTCCACTATCAGTTACATCCTTTGTTGGAGATAATGGTTTTAACCTTTTCAATTCAATTACAACTGGTTTTTCCACCTTTTCTTGCACTTTTGAGGGTACAACTGTTTCCTGCACAACTGATTTTTGTGGTTCCTTGTGATTCATCTGAGGTGCTACTATCCTTTTGATGACAGGTTCTGTTGAAGACACTTTAGGAAGATCTTGTGCAGGAGGTTTCTGGGTAACATGTCGTTGTTCAGTAGGCTTACTAGCTTTCTCTTCTAACTTTTGTGGCTTGATTGTAAATGGTTTCTTTTCAGTCACTGCTGCTTGACCTTGCTTTTTGTTTCCAGTGTCTACTTGTGCCGGTAGTTTTTGCTGTACACCTGGTTTCTGCTCTAACTGCTTAGAAAATAGCTGCACAGATGCTACCACAGGAGTCTTTTGGCCAGCACCAGGGGAAATTTTATCAGCTGTTGGTTGAGATTTATCCTTCAAAGGCTGATTTGTTTTGAGTTCAACTTTTGATTGCACCTTTGGTTCTTTTGATGTATTGCTTTGTAGCTGCTGAGGAGTAATCTGTTTTTGCTTGACAGCAGGACTGCCAGATGGCTTTGGAGAGGTGGACCGTTCTTGAGGCACTTCTTGTTGCTTTACAGTCAAATTTGTTGGCTTGGGGGAGACGGGTCTCTGACTCTCCTCTTCCAGTTTAAGGCTTTTCTTCACAGGAGACAAACGAAAAGAGATTTTGGAAGCAGGTTTTTCCTGTTTAGCATCAGATCCAGCCTGCTGCACAGGTGACAAAGCTCGAGTATTTGGTTTGATAGAAAGCTTCTCCTCTGGTTTCGATGTTGGTTGCTTGGTATCTTGCAGGTTCACTTTCTGCTGTTTGTTTGCAGAAGGTTCAGCTGGCTTCGGAGAAACGCTTCGTTGTGGAGACGAAGATTCTTCCTTCTTGCCTGAAGATAGCTTTTGTAAGATAGGTGATACAGATCTATCTTTGTCCTTGGTTTGCTGCTTGCTGTCTGGTACCTGCAGCTCAGGTTTCACTTTTGATGGACTTGCTGGATTTCATTTTTCTTCACCTCAAATGGTGTCTTTAGTTTTTCATTTTTTTGTTCATTTGACAATACTGTTACATCATCTATTTTTTGAATTGCACTTAAAGGTTTAGCATCACCACTAGTTTTCACTACTGGCTGAGTGTCAGCCTGATTGACAGTGGAAGGAACAGGTTTATGAAGAGGTGCATCAGTGACTACAGTTTTTGAAGGTTCAGTACTTGGTGTTGCATCTGCAGTTGCCTTCGAACTAACTACTTTCAATTCACTCTTGGCTAAGTTTGTTGCATGTTGCTTTTGGGCAGACAGAGTCTCTTGTTTAGGGGGCACTTTCTGGTCTATGACAGCAGGTTCTGCTTCCTGAAGAGGTTCTATTGATTTGAATGCCTTTGCAAAGGCAGATTTCGGTTGTTTCGACTGCAACACATCAGCTTTCAATGTACTTTCAGTTCTACTTGTGACACCGCTTCCCATATCCTTTCTAGGCGATTCTTTTCCGGTTGGAATATCAACAGCTGCTTTCAAGTCTGGCTTTTTCACAACCTGAATTACAGGCATGATATCTTTGCCAAGTCGTCCTGATGGAGGTAAACCATTCCCTTTCCCTGGAACCAACTGATCTACTTTTTTTGTTTCCACTTTCGTTGATGATCCAATTGGCTCTGGCCTTGGCCTTCCTTTCTCCTCTTTCTCTTCCTTCTTCATTGTTTCTGCTGGAACAGTAATACTCTTCTGCATGGTTGGCAAATTCTCCTCTATTGAGGGCTCCCTCTCACTTACACCAAATTCCATTCCACCGCGATAAGTACTAATATCACCCTCCATGATGGCATGGCTGTCCATGGTTCGGATCTTTGGTTTATGTCGCTTGTGGAGTAACCTTCGCTTTCTGTCTTGTGATCGTTTGCTCTTCCTTATAGCGAACATCTTGTCGCTTCCTTTGACATCAGTAGTTACTTTTCCTTGCAAATCTTTCTCTTGCGTAACCCCCGACATATTGATCTCCTCTTCTTCATCATTTTGATCCTCCTCTTCTTCCTCTTCCTCCTCGTCCTCCTCCTCCTGGACTTCCTTCTCTTCATCTTGTTTCTCATGACTCTCATCCACTTTCTCTGGCTGTGTATGTGTACTCTCAACCAGTCTGATCTCAACGTTGGCTTTGTGGATGTTTGCCTCTGGGTAGCTGATTTTCTTCTCTTGTTTATCTGGACTTGATGGCACTTCAAAGCTGCAAAGAGAGAGAAGAAAAAATACAGATATTATCATAAACATCACTCACCAATCACTCATTAATCAATTAATGTATATTTCTTTTCAGTATGTTGTAAACTATTGTCATCTGTATTGTTTTATGCTATTGTATGTGTTAAACTGTTGTATATTTAACTTGCTTTCTATTTATGTGCAATGGACCTTGTGGCAGATTAGCCCTGTGCTAAACAAGTTATCCAATAAAGTCTACTTCTACTACTACTGTTGATATGGCATCTGCAAAAATCAATAATTTTTCAATTAATCTACTTGTCAGATGTTAGAAATATATTTCCTGTAGAAACAAACTTTATATTTCAGTACAAGTTATAAAACACTTATGAGATTGATCTCAAATCAAATAAAAAAAGATTCAGGAAGACGAAGTGTATAAGAAAGAATTCAACATAATTCAACCATTTTAATTGCAACAAGGAAAAGTTAAAGAGTATCTTAACATACATACAATGCAAAGTTTTAAATCCTACAAATCGTCCAAAAGAGATGTTTAGGAGAAAAATACTCTTTGTTCATATTAAATAACCAGGATTTTATTAGAGACATACCCTTTCTTACGAGCAGGACTAGTTGAAGTAGGAAGTAAGTTAGGAGTTCCATCTACTGGTGGTCTTTCCCAATCATAGGCATCATTCTCCTTGATATTCTTCCTGTTCATACATCGCTCTAATAAGGAATGGATGCACTGTGGGAATAAACAGAAGTAGAGGCATTCATATGAATCTTATTTACACTGGCATGGCTACAGAAGATAAGAAAGAAATATAGTGTTTCCCTAAGAGCAAATACGAATTATCAAACATAAAAATGTCTAATGTTCATGTAAGCTAATCCTCTAAAGGCAGATTATTACAAATGCCTTTCTTAATTTCTCTACAGCATAAGGTATAATGCGTGAAAAGCAGCAAAGTATACGAAATGCTATTTTTTTACAAATTTTGAATTTATTCAAATTACTACAATCATATTTTAGACAAAATTGTATGATCATGTTATTATTAATAATTCAATGATGAATAATTTCATCATTTCATAAAAACAGAAGACTATTTTTGATATATATCGATCATAAACAAATGAATTTTTATTACAATATTTAATTTGTTGTAAAAATGCATATGTCTAAAAAAACACAACTTAAATGTTGTGTAAAAATTGCAAGTATATGTCTATTTTACCACGATATTACATTTGACATATTGTATCAAAACACAAATACTCATAATGATCAATATCACTTCAGTCAAAATTGAGTTTAATAAAACAATGAAATCAGATGTACAAATAGACATTATTAAAAGGCAAGTGGTTTCATAAAGTATAAGTCCATTTACAGCATGACAGTATAATTTACCTTGTAATCTGGTTTGTCTGCATATTCTAAGGACTGGAATTGTTCTAATATCTGCTTGAACTCCATGGGCATGTGTTTCAGTAGTAAACGATGATCGTACTTCTCCTTCAACAAACCTACTTGTTCCTGATGAAGAAAAAAAAAAGCACAAAAATTATATCATGTTTAAAGCAAAGATAAATATCATTTCACAAGCTAAATTTCTGTTGATAAACGGAGTGTGATGTGTCATCTGGAACAAAATTACAAATTAATGGAATAGTAAAGGGGCTAGTATGCTATAAGACAATGGAAATATAATTTGTTTTACAGTTTTAAAACAAACTCTTCAACGGACATATAATATGCTTCATAACAATTTTTGAATTCAAATGTCAGTATAATATCATGCTGTTAGCTGATAGGTTGCTAATGAAACATTTAAAACATTGACAGTAATTAAATAATGATTATTACTTGACTTAAGATAAAAGTCACTGATGACATTATAACTTTACTTAAATGTTGCTTTATTTTAGGCAACTACGTTAAATCTAGCTCGGCTGAGGATAATTTACCTTGTCTTTGATTTTTCTCCATGGAAGTTGACCAATGACAAACTCTACTAACATGTAGAACAATGACCACAAATCATCATGACGACCCATCTCCTGCGATAAAGGAAGAGTAAAATAGGGAGAAGAGAGAGTAAGTTTCAAACGTCTATAACAATGGCTTTGCCTTAAAATTTATGGAAGCACATGGAAGGTACAATTACAATAGAGAGATCATTAAAATGATCTTATAATTCTTTATTTAAATACATGTTTGAAGCACGAGTCACAAGTGAATGTATAGCATCCTTTCCGTTTCGCACCATTAAACTTTTTTTGTTAAATAATTCAAACATCGCATTACAAGATGAAAGATTTCAAATGATATTTAAATTACATGAAGCGTTATTATATTTCTGTATATTTCCAAACTCAAATCATTAAAAAAAAAAATCTGTAGATTCCACACAGAATATAAAGGAGAGAAATGTCTCTTCACACTAAACATATCATTGTATAGTACAATATACTTTCTGTACTCATTCACATTTTGTCTTTCTTTTCTTTTTTGTGTAGCAAAGGCTATCACACTCAGTTCAATACCGGTAAGAGGGAATAACTGACAACAGTATACAATCTGATAATCCAAACTATTATAATTGCCAGTTACCAAAGTTACATCAGTGGTTCCGGTTTACAAGTAGTGATAACTCCTGCTGTATCTACAAATGATTTGCCTCACCAATACCTCAACCATAACTTACTCTATTTCTATGAGCGTTGACAGAAGCATAGCGAACAGTTCCACGAAACCCAGCAACTGGCCTTGGCTGGTAGGACATACATGTAAGTCAAGAAAAAGGCAAAAGTGATGGCTACAAAATCACACTGATAAACATTAAACATGGTTACATATGTTTTCTAAATGAAATTAATTTTCTAGCTAAAATTTTCATTAAAAAAAGTGAGTTAAAACAAATCAAAATAGGGTTCAGTGTAAGATACATTAAAAGTATATCACATATAAGGAGCATGTTGTAAATGTAGTTTAAAGAGAAGGTTGAGTTCTGGGAAGAGGTGAAAAATAATTTGTGAGCATTAGTCATTCTTATTATGCAAGTGTGGAAGAACATCAGATAAGACATGTTCCCTGAAAAGCATGGCTCTTCAAATGCCTTCATATTCTAAATATGCATGTAACATCGTAAAAATCGGGGGGGGGGGGGGGGGGGGGGGGGGGCTTTTTTCGCCACGTGTTCGTGCAGTCCCATATACATCTTTCTGTGCAAGTGTTCGTAACTTTACCAAGACTTGGCCAAATTTCTTATCATTTTCATGATTCCAGAACCTTGCAATACACACAAATTCATATATGCTAGATGATCAACCTTTTCTGGTCGGTTCAACACCGTTTCTTTCACAATGCAATCGCATGACCAGAACTCAACTTCATCTTTAAATCATATATAGCAATAAAATTACTTTCATATCAAAAGGGGAAAACCCATGGTATTGTATAGAGGGTTCATGTCCTTCTAGCTTACAGTTGGTAAAAATATTGTAGTGACTTCATATCATACAATAAAATATGTAAATGGATTCTAGAATTAGTCTTTGGTATTTATGATTTCTGTATTGGAAATTCTAGTTCATCCTGTTAAATGTGATAGAATAATAAGGATAGAATTGACTGGTTCACTCCTGTATCACTCTCATACACAAACAATTTTTTGTTCTGGCTTATATTTCCAGTTTCCTACTTACCGTTCTAACTTGACCCTGAGAATTGGTATACTGCCTTGCCAGACCAAAGTCTAACATGTACACCTTTCTTGTGTTAGCAGCAGCTTTCCCAATGGCAAAGTTGCTCTGTAAGGAGAAACAAACAAATAACTTTGAACTTGAACGTAAGTTACTAAATCCTCTCTCATCAATCCAGTAACATCTCAATATTTCTCAAAACAATATCAAACTTTTTAATTTGATATTACTATTCTCTTTATTTTTCTTTATCTTTGTTTATCTATATGTTGGTGCATGTGTCACCAATATATGTGATATTTCACATAACCAACAATATGCTTGTGTTTTCATTTGTCCTCATGCCAACTCTGTATAAATTGACTATTACCGCAAGTACACTTGTAATTTAACAAGTTCTTATTGCAGTTTCACCTATAATGCTTAGTTGCTTTGATTCAACCATTTACATTTCATGACAAAAGGAAAGTCTATCTCATCTCAAGAATCATCCAGGAAATGGTTACTCACTACATCTGGTGTTTTTACCAATATCTAAACCTGATGCCAAGTTTACATGTAAGCTTGGTCTTAGTTTCCCTTCACTAAACATAATATAATATAATCTAATTTAATCAAATCTAATCTAATCTTATCTAATGCAGCAGTCATGTAACAAGACTAAAGTACTGAGAATCTATAAATATCTATCATTAAAAGGACTTGTCAATCTGGAGGTCATAAATAGAAATTCTCACTCTCTTCAAATCTATTTGGTTTGTTTTTCTCAATAATAGCACCTACATTTGGAGGTTATAAAAGAACATACATGTGATAATTGTGTGTTGAGTCACACTTACAGGTTTGATGTCTCTGTGTAGAAAGCCCACTTCGTGGATGCTTTCTATCGATTCAAGAATCTGTACTCCAAGCCTGAGCATGGTACTGACGGAGAACGTGCCACGGGGCTGTGCACGGCGGAGCTCTGCAAGGTTCTGGCCCTGGACGGTCATCACAACGTAGTTGAACTGATCGTTGCGACCGCAGCCTATGAACTTGCAGATGTGCTCCCGCCCTGTAATAAATTCACAAAAAAGAATTGATATATACTCATTCTGAAAGATAATTCATGCATGTTATTTTGAGACAGAGGTTATCCATGTATAAATATGTTCACTATAAACAATAACTATATTTCTGTTAATCTTACTTTTTAAATATCTAATATTATTTGTTGGATCCTCTTGCAAAATCTCTGTAATTTCCATGATAAAACAAAGAAACAAACAAATCCTATAAAGTATAGACACAATTCACATTACACATGGTTGAAAATCAAGTTACATGTATATGTTTGATTTTGGAGAAATTTAATCAAAACTATATACCGGTACTAAAAATGGGTGTAACCAGACAAATATAAAATAGAGCTACATGTACTTGCTGCCAGTAGTACATTGGTCAAAGTATTTATAACCACAAGATATGATTGGTTGATTGATGGAGGTATCTCATTCAATGGATAACCAAGGATAGGATAATGCTACAGTCATTGTGTATAACAAATTCTCCAATAATTTGTGATGTCGCAGCATGTAGCTTGTGGCATGTTTTCATGTATTTCCATTAAAGCTACATTGTAGGTGAATTGTTCTACAACTTAGCATCCATGCTTCTGTATGATGTTTGTTCAGCTTCCTCATCAACATTTACATTACATGGAACTGATTAACTTGTTGCATAGCATACAATAATAAATAAGTGATGTACGTATATGTAAATGTACATGTATACTGCTGTACATTTTTGTTTTCTCCAACTTATTTGTCAAAATAGGTAAGGTACTGTCACCAGGGAAAACAATGAGTAATCTAAAATCGTATTTCACTCCCTTTAAACATTCATTCATAATGATAAAATGGAAAGATCTAAATATTTGAACAAATTCCTTAAAGCACTGGAAGTACATATACACTCTACAGTCTACATCCTTAATGACTCTTGAGATGCAAACGCTCAAGACATCTTGAAGAGCATAACAGGGCAACCCTGACGCACACGTTAGCAATGGTAAACAACATGCAGGGCTGAGACACAAGCTTTCTCTGATGTCGCTTGGTTCAAGATCTTCAGGGAAATGAGTCAACATCAGCGGAAGATAACAAGCAGAATCACACACGAAGCCATCATCGGCACAGTGTGAAGGGCAATCCTGGCCTCATCCATCTTCTTTTCTGAGAATTCATCTGTTTGGAATCTGGATGTGGTCACTGCTCAATTAAAGGCCCTTCTCCAGATAGCAAGAGGTCTAGTGTCAGTGCACTGGCATGTAGTGCATAATATCATGCTAGTTCTGTCTTGTCCAACACATATTGCTCATCAAGAAAAATATCAATTTCAGGCAAGAGCTCACTAACGTCTGATGAAACATTGTTTGTCACTATGATTTCAGATGGTTCTGTAGTAAAGCTTTTTAAGAAAACAATTTACAAGATACAAATGTACAAACTTAGTCATTTTTTAAAACAAACAAAATGACAAGGACACATACAATGTACATGTATGCCATTGACAGACTAAGAAAGCACAACCCCTACATGATGATAAAGGTCTGTTTAAAATCATTTCAAAATGTAACATAATGCACATTATAAATACCATCTTTAAAGATGGGTGGCAATACATGCACATATGTACATGTATATCTTATACATAACAGTTGTACCATAATCACTGGTCTTTACTGTTTATTTACTATATTTCATTTCGTTTTTTAATGCAAAATCAGCATCTATTGAATTAAACAATGCACTACATTCAAAGGTATATTGTCAACCTGTTCACTTTTAAATCATCTCATTCTACCAGTAATTGGTTTAGCACTAAAACTATCAAGTCCCCATATGCAATAAAGTTAACATAACAATTCACCTTTTTAACATACACGTACCATAGACGTGAATCATAAATGTAAGCCTATCCGTTAACTATCATTAAAAGCATGTATGTTACATGATCTAGTCTGCATACCCTTCTCTGCACAACTTCTCAAAGCTAGTCTGAGCAATACACATGATGATGGCAAGCTATGTATCCTACATCAAAATGCTCTACAGATTCCAGGAATTCCTTCATTTCAGCTGTTAAACCACAGGACGTTCAATGCTTGCTGCAAATGCACAGTTAGAGCATCATGTTTCACACAGTTTGATCTGGACTCCAATGTTAGTCATGACATTGATATATCAAGATATGTTAAGCCTACAGCCCAGCTAGGTGATGAAATGATGGAATGACTGTCCACAGGAAGATACAGATCCAATGACCATCACAAACAAGTGAAAGTGAGTAATTTTTAGAACCTGATTGACTGATTGTTTTCATTTGGGTCTTTTGATTTCACCAAATATGAAAGAATGTTTGTTTTATCTTTTCACTTTCTTTAACTAAACCCTTTTTTTATAACAAAAATCTAAAACAAGCAAACTAAACCTGATACATACATGTAGTCATATACCTCTGGCATTATATCTACAACTCTCGGACTATAGTTTCTTTAAATCTCTATAATAGTTAGAAGTCTCTTAATACCAGCTTTTCTTTGCCAAATACCGTGCTAACAAAGATCTGTTTGTAAAGAGCTAGCAAAAGCACATGTACTTTGCATGTAATGTATGGACTTGGCAATGTAGAAACAAAATGCTCCTCGACTTTCTAACAGGCATTTGAAGTCCTCTCTAAAATGCATTGCCTAAGGGCCCTAAGGGCAGGGTTGATTGACGTCATGCCATGATAGGTATGGGACTTAATCGCATTTGGAGCTGTATTACAGACCAATTCACATCATACAAGGCATGGAACTACACGTTTCATTCAGGGAACTGCTGTTTAGCCAGATGCATTAATCCTAGCTTAATCAAATCTAATCTCCATGCAGAAGGCCGGTACAGGATTAGGTTATCCGTTTACCATTACAGAGCTAGGTGTATGATATCATATCCTCAATATATCATTCGGAATATCATTAATTCAGTATGCCTTAGTACCATACATGGTGTGTGTAGGCCTACATTACATGATTGTCAACTAAAGAGTAAAGTGCTGTTGTATAAAAAGGCCTACGGTATATAGGCAGACTTATAATACACATACGTGAAGAGAGAAGGGGATTAAAACCAAAAAAATACCCGGTAGATATAAGTCTGTTCACAGAAACTACATTGTAAATATGTTAGGTACACTTGCCCATTGCAACAAGAAAAATAGAGTAACGACCTGACAAGTATTCTGAAACTTGGCAGAGGTGTTAGGCACGTAAATAACTCTGGCGTAGACTCCTGGTCATATTACATATGTATGCATGGTGATATAACTATTTGTTGGTCTTATTTACATAAATACTTGGAATGTATCTGCCAGTTTGTACATGTAAATGCATGTGACATTTTGTCCCTGGCTCACCAACGCTATCTTTAAAGGGCTAGCTTATAATCTATGCATGAAAACTGTGAGGTTGCTGACAAGAGGTAATATCTATTCATTGGCCCAACTTTCATCTTTGCATCTCAATTTTAATTAGTCCTATAATAAATAATAATAAAAAAAGGTGCCTATCAAGCACTGAAGTCTAAACTTAAACCTAATTAAGACAAATGATGCAATTTGGGACTTTTAATGATCATCATGGGTCATTAGGGTCTGAATCTGATCACTACCGACAAACAGAAAATGCCATTATGATAAGTTCTAGAAAATAAATTCCAAAGGTTGTTAAAATCACAGATTTAAGAACCTTTCAATTCCTTTAGCCACTATATTACACATACATGTATATGCCATTATGTCATATACATGTACCCGGTAACATCTTTTGTAAATGGGCATGTCAAAGCCATTTCGTCTCATGTGTTACATACCACATGATGATTAGTAGCTAATTGGATAACACCAATTAATGACAATTAATATTCAAAACTCCACAAAAATTGGTAAAATATGGGACACAAAATGACCAAATACCTTGGACTTGTCATAATTGTCGTATATTAAAGAGGCTGTCTGAGAACCGTAAACATCAGTACATGTACATGTATTTGCTTTTGATTTTGAGTTTTGGTTGTAATTCCTGTTTGGTAAAAGAGGCATAATTAACAAACACAATCCACAATAATGTCTGATTTCCACAAGAGTATTTTAATCTCACTAACCCTGAAGTTTCTTGAGGACGGCAACTTCCATCTTGAGCACCTGCTTGGGTTGGAGAGCAGATTCTAGCTTGATGGCTACGCACTCATCAATGACTTGGTCAAGGGCTTCGTAGATCTCACCTAGGTGTACAAAGAGGTAGGGCAAACAAGAAAGTTTGTGGAACAGCTATCATCCTTGTTTTTATAAAGTTTCCTTCATTTAAAAGCTGAATTTAAATCATCTTTAAAAACAAGTTATCCATCATGGAAAAACATCTTGTACAGAAATGTATGATATTGATTTCAACATATCTGTACATGTAAACACAAAATTACATCCTGTGATATTTATTACAATTTTGTTTTTACTTTTTTTTGTCATTTGTCATTGAAAAAGGTTTTGTGAAACGGGTCCCTGGTGTTGATAGTTTTTATCACCAGTGCCAAAGCAAATGGGTCAACTTCGAAACAACATAAAGAAATCTTTTATTGCATGAAATTACCTCTAGTATAGTTAATGTATTAAACTTATTACAAATTTGTTAAATTTTTAGCTTTGAATTTATAGCTCTGAATTTTAAAATGAGATAACTTACCGAAGCCTCCACCACCAATTTTCTTGGTCTGTTGGGTAAACAAAAACACAGAAAGTTTGAAAAAATGGTCAAGATTCACAAAGAAAGGAGATGAAATATAATTTATATTTTACAATGGATTTTGTTATGGAAATTATTAAAAGTAGGTCAATCAAAGGGGGTCAAAAGCGAAAGAGACAAACTTTGTTTCTGACTGACCTACATCACTGGGATGCCTGCATGTATACAGAACATCACGTTCTCAATTCATTCCATTTCATTGTCACACACACAAGGGATTAATTTGAATGCTCATTACTGACAGAAGTGGTTAGAAGTTGGCAGTTCGGCACACACTGATAGGGCTAATTGGTCCATAGAGATATGCTATGGGATTGTTTGCCATCAAGTGCCCTATATTGTACGCAAGTTGTAAACACGCACTAGCCAATTTTTTTTTTAGAAATCAACAATGATGATGTCATGGAAGCATTTGAAAGTGACATCTGTTATGTATACACATACCCGGTACTGTACATTTACAATTTTGAATTCCCACTATTTTTTTGAATCCTTGTCCTACTATCTAAGCTCGGACCAGTACATATAACTTGCATACAGTACATGGACATTACATGTATAAGCACCTCCAAGTACTACTGATAAATGCTTGCCACATCCATGACAGATATAATTGCTCTACATCCATCTAGTAACTGATTACAATATACATGTCATGAACACATGCACAGATGTTGTTTATGTACTATCTGCAGAGAGCCAGAAGGCTGTCACATATAACTCTGTGTGTGGGTATGGTGATTTTGTCCATTAGATCATGATTCAAACTTTTTACTAGTAATGATACATGTGACACAAAGGGCAATAATAATTTGGTCTTCCACTAATTTCATCAAGAAAGGTGTTTATTTCTTTATAATCGGATGGCTACATTGTTTCATAAGCAATGATTAATCTCTTAATTTAATTTACTTCTAATTAAGGAACTTTACATTACTATCTTGATCTAAGGAGACACGAACGAACGAATCTCAGTTCTCTTTGTATTTTTCAAAATGAATACCCAAAATATGTCCTCCCCTTCTGGGCCCTGTCTTTCTTGTTGATCACAAATTGATCACAAGTCCTTCGAGCAACTTTACCACCTCTTACATGTATCTACCATGTATAGAGTTGAAATTGATATCGAACCCAAGTTGAGTTGTGATCGATCGATTCACAACTCTTCATAATATGTCCATTGTAGCTCTGGTCCTCGGGTGGAAAAGCCATGTCCCCCTAATTTTGTTTATTTATAACATCTCACGGCCATAACTCTCACACATCTACATGTACAATATCAATCTGTGTTGAGAGAAAGCCAGCAACAGACTGGTCATTTGAAAGGTCTAAGGTGACATAGGAACCTTGTAGGAGAAGGGTAGAGTGCGTAGGACGGTTCAATTGAAATCCAAGACCAATCCTGAACTGATCGCTAAACAAGCTGGTCACGTCTCTCACTCTCAACATAGCTCATATTATATTCTAATGAGTCATTCCATTAGTGTAAGCCATATGTTTGGGCGCCTGCTTCAGGGGACATACGTGCGGACTGTACATGTACATGTTCAAAACATTTGTATATTGTTCCTAAGCATTTCAACTTTACATGTAGTTAGCTAAATACATAAAGTATAATGTGTGATTCACAAGGATAAAGTATACAAATTCATTTCAAAGTGTATGTTGACTCCATGGATAGAACATTTTCTTTACATCGATCGTTTTGTCTGAGTTTTGAGACCATACGGTGTCAAAAGAAATTTATAATGACTGTTCAACAGTACAAATAAATGAAATCACAACATGAATTTTGTAGAAATTGTATACATGTAGTACCCGAGTAATAGGGGAGAAAAAAATAAAGAACTACGGTAACAGTCCTGACCCATACTGTGCAGGCGTGCATAATACATGTGTACATGTACGTGTACATACTGTATGAGTAATGATGTCAAGTTTGAGAGCATAACATAGATCTATGTGTTTCAGGAATGATTACTCTAGACTAGTGACACGATGCATTACAAGGACTACATGTACATCTTCCAAGATACCTATTTACAAAACCTGGGTCAAGAGAGGCAAATTAAGAAAATACGTAGTGAACTTTCCAGAGTTTTATTGCCTATCGTCTCGACAATCCAAGGCATTACATGTTGATCTTGCTAATTCCTACAACAAACTACCTATTCAATTTCCAAATGACCTATATGTATTTAGCACATGTACATGTAATTTTATTTGTTTTATGTTTGAGTTCATTCATATCCTCACCATCAATATTACTATATTAATCAACCATAGGCCTACTACATCTTTAATCTTTTCATAGATTATATTAGATTCTGTTTGCATTTTTTCTCTGATTGTAAAACAATTTCTGAAAATAAAATACTCTTTCCCTCAAAAAAACAAGATGAAGATATACATGTACATGTACTGTATGTACATTCAACATGCCTATGGGTACATGTCCATCAATGGGACTTGCAACATTTCTAGAGGTGTAGGTACATGCTATTTCTGCTTACAGGAATGCAAGTGTATTATTATGAGCCAGACATGCACTGCTGCTGTGTCGATAATGAGTGACATTTGTTGATCCTTTGCAGATATGTCTGACAAGAATTTTAAAGGGTGTTCAGTGCAGCGTGAATATAACACCATAATTGCTTGTATTCATTACCCAGTAACAGAACGTCACAGATGAAATGAAACATTGAAAGGATTTTAAATGATATATGCTTTCATATTTCAAACATGACTAGAAGGCTCATTCCTATTAAAAGCAGTTGTGGACAAAAGCTTCTTTGCCCAAAATGTACATGTAGTCAAGTAATTTACATCAGAAATTAATAAGTCATGAAAGTTATTGATATCAGTATTGCATTCCAAATTCAGAAATGACTTTTATTCAAGATATCCTATCAGTCTTCATACAGCGTACATTTGATTCCATGTATAAACACCATTTTGGGCCCCTTGCACCTAACTTTGATTTTCCTGTTGCTAAAAATGCACAGAAGTAAGGACGTGTCTAAAAGTACACCAAATTATTCAACTTTCACAGCTAGTACCCTCTTCAAACGACCACTTAACCTTTAAAAAATACACCGCTACTGGTGCAGATGGAGAAGTACACACTTATCTTTACACATGGTGAACATTGAAGGGGCTTCTATCACGTATGTGTACTTAATATAGGTTTCGAGCAAGAGAAGTCTGACTCAGTACTTTGGCTAGTTTAGAAAAGCCCATTCATATTAACGACATAATAAATCAGGAACCTTGTCAGAAAAATACGCTACTTTGCATGAATGAATTCTACTTTGGATAACCGAAAGAGCTTTTGTAGGCATACAGTGACTGTGCTTGGGTCACAGGAGAGTAATACAATAAAATGTGAAACACATTACTAAATATATTTGTTAGCTGTATTGTACAATGCATTTTCTTCTATTTTGAGTAATGCAATGTAGTAGCATTACAAGTTGAAATTTAAAAAATATACTGAACTTTTCAACTGAGAAACATATTGGTACATGTACATGTACTGTAGGTATGCTAAGAATATGAGTGGCTGTAATGTATGGTTGCTCATGCGTATCCAGTGATATTGTTCACCTTCTATTCAAATGAAACCATTACAAGCCATTAGCATCTCTGCCTCATTACCCTACCCATCATCATTACTGTAGCCATTTGAACAGTAAACTGAACAAACATTTACATTGTCCAAGTGAGGTAATAAAAGCCTACATGTTCCTACTACAGTACCTTTAAAAAGTTCAGTCTATTTTTTAACTTTCAGACTTTGTAAACCAAAAATCTTTTCAAAGTTAATGTTGAGTTCTGGAGGTGGAACAATTATCACAGATACTGACTTTTTAAATAAATCTGAAAAGTTTACCATGGAGTAGAATAGTAATTTGTATCAGTAAAATGTAAACTTGCAAGTTCGTAACTGACAAAAACTACATGTAGCTGGAAAATAACATTTGCCAAAATCTGCAAATGACACTTGGCTGGAATGTCTTGCATGGTTTTATAGAAATCTTTCCTTGCTCATTACCGTTTTACAATTTTAACCAAATCATTAACATGTAGAAGACATGATTTATTTGATGTAATGAATATTAAGTTTAAGCTTTGTAGCAATCTCTGAGCTTTCATTTCTAATCATAACCAGGACTCCCAGTTACCTTTAACCAAAATTATTCCATCCCTCACATTAATCTGTTAAGCCTTTTAAGCATGGAAAGGAAACGGACTTGATCTCTTCTTCAAGTTCGATCCTGGATTTAGACTTTTTCCATTTTGGCAGAGTATGAAGCGTGTCATCATGCCAAAGACCAGCCCAGCAACGTGTAATTAGTCTCAAGGGTAGCCAATGAACATAATTACTAGGAGGGGTTTTCTATTTCAAGAGAAAACTTGTGATTTCCACGGACATGTAAAACATGACATCCTTGAAGTGTATGTGGTTTCAACTTCTTAATGAGAGTCTTATCAACTTTTTTCAGAGCTTAAAAGGAAAACATATCAAAAAATATTTGACTATCTTTATGATAATGACATTCGACAAATATCGTTATCATAAAGATAGTCGATATTCATGCAGATGCTTAGAAATCCACTCATCCATTCCATGTATTGGTATTTGGTTAACACACCATTAATCATAGCCCCACACTAGCCTTTTCTGTATTAAAGGGTTACAGTATTTTAAGGATTTTGTCCATAAAAGGGGGGTCATGCTAAAGTACCAATGGGAAGGCATTGTTATATTAAACATGCTCTACTGAGCAAATGCCATGGTTTCACACTTGAGTTTGACAGTGGGTCCACTTCTCTATTAAATAGAGCTACACATATATCGTCCTTGTTTTCACGAAGTGACGGTAGCGAGGAAAATCGTAACGCAAAGTGAATGCAATTTTTTTTCACTACCGTCACTTCGTGAAAACAGCGACGATATACAGTGCATCCCACAAAAAATGAAACCAAGAATTAGCGATGTTTTATTATTATTTACTCACAATTATAATTATTAAATGACACATATTTGTAAAGGTTAGATCCTCTTCTTTCATTTGATGCAACTCATATGATGCATATTGCACGCATTAGTGATTAAAAACAATTTGAAGAGAGGAAACCAAAAAGTCTTTTGGCGGGCGATATCTGAATTTCGAAGAGAAAATCACATTTCTAGAAATTTCATTTTCTGCCCTTTCATATGACACCTCAATCAGGAAAAATGAGCCAGGAATAACAAAGTTCTGTTTGTTTAAAGTAATGCTTGCATTTCCATAATTTGATTAAACAAATTCATTTTCATTGGTTGCCTGCTGTAGCAACAAAACAGAGTTAAGTCTTGTGTCAACTCTGTTTCGTTGATGATCAGTCATGCACAAAAAAGACGAAAGACTTGATGCATGGCTGATCGTCAATGAAACGGAGTTAAGTCTTTTATCAACTATATATATACATGTATATATATACATGTATATATAGCAAAAAAGCATGGGGTCTTCTGAATTTCTACAGAACCCACGTTATGGTTCAGCCATAGTTAAGATTTCATCTCTTGGAGAGCTAGAAGGTGAACACCATCTTGAAGTATATGCACATGTGTGTATAACTTAATGCCCTTCTGGCACTCAACAGAACTATACTCCTGTTTTGATACTTACAACTTTCCATCGATCTTTGACGATGGCGCCTGGATGCAGCAGGTCCTCCGCCATGGTGACCGCTGCCTGGTATCCAGGTGATGGTGGGAGTTACTGCTACGTATGGTCTTCGGCCCACTGCTCTCTCAGCATCCTATGTAAAACAGAGGAAGAGAAAGGGGTACAAATATGAATTTACAAAGCATACAGTATCTACATGTAATTGGGACTTCGGAAGAAAAGATAAACAAACTAGGATAAGAATGGACAAAAGAATAATTACATGTAAATGATAAGCGAAGCAAGGCTTGACACTAACAGGGGTCCAGTTTTTAAACTCCGGATCCCCACTCCCTTCCAATTTATAAATTTTATTCTGTAGCCTGTGTGAAAATGGAGTACAACGCTGGTGCTGAAAGAGAAATAACTAAAGAAAATAACAGCACAGTAGAATACATGTACAACAATGAAAATAATCTTTTTACATATGAAGCCAACAATTTCTTTTTAGATAAATACCTACATTTACTACCCCCAAAACATACAAACATGTATGCCATACACCCTTCAAAGTGTGCAAGTACTACATTTCAAAAGAAAAACAGAAAATATTACCTTGTAAAGATTTGAAAACATACAAAACTGAAAGCATATTTTCCCATACCGGACAGTGCATTAATGTAAATAAATTTACAAACTGCAGTTTCAAATAATGCTGCAACACCCACAAATCAAATGCATTGAGTATGTAGAGTTTGTAGACTAATTTTTTCCTAATTCCCAACCTGACATAAATTTAAAAATCTATCGGGTAAACAATTGGCTAATTACCCATCATCTTGTCTGAGAAGAAAAAAGGGTGCTTAATGACTAAGGTTGTACTTTGTAGGTGAGGTGTCGTTTATCAGTTATGACGTCAACTAATCCAAAGAGACAACACATGCTCATCTTTAATTTGAGCCTTGAAGTAAAGAGGATGCAGCCATCAAGCGACCTCACTGGCCAATGAACCTTGCTGCTTGACACAACCTCTCATGGAAATCTCAATAATTTTAGAAAGGTTGGATGCGAACTCCAACTGCAGGCGCTACAATATTTGGTTATTTAAAAGGGAAAAAAGTTGATAAAGTGGACAGTTTTCAATGATCCTCTTAATGCTTTTATTCAAACCTAGCCTGACCTCAGAATGTTCAGGACCAGATTGGATCCCAGGTTCCAAGCATACCTACTTAATATCCCTAAGGTGATAATTGAGTACCAGCTCTGACCATGGACCTACTCTGACCTCACTTGCCTCAAATTTAATCATCTTTCAGAGCCTTGCTCAATCGGATGATTTACTGGGCTCGTTATTGGATGAAATGTAACAATGGAGCACAATGACATCACTCTCTGCATCATAAACACTTAATGTCTTAATCCTATAGTGCTCATCATTAATGAATGTACATGTATATTTTGTAATCATAAACTTTTTTCCCCTTTTCTTTGAACAACTGCAATAGACGCTTGTGTGAAGTCACCCAGGGCATGATCATACACGTACATTGTTTTCACGGCTCTTTGCTAAAGGCATGCATAGAATTTTTGGCCATATGTCTTCCATCGGGCTGTGGAAATGGCAGACATGTAAACAAGATGGAAGGGGGGGGGGCAACATTTGTGTCACAACTCAGACCAGTCTGCACAGATTGATAGCCTGTCAAAAAGATTGCAAAAACATATGTATGATAGCTAGCTCATCATGGGTTTGCTATTACTTATTTGTGAAGTACAACGTGGAGAGTTTAAAAAATACATGTAGGCAATCAGTACCAATTTGATATGGGTATCGGTATTTGGTAAGCAATATGAAGCCTCTGCTTCTATAGCTGCATGCATTTTCAATTCCATTTAATATGATTGCATGTTTGATTTCAGGCAAAGTTTATTAAGTGAGTCATATTACTCAAAGAGTCAGATGACTCAAAGGGTGAAAAACCAATCATTACCAAAAGAAATCTGGTATACATGTACATGTAATGCATGGGTGTATATAAATGTAGGCCAGTGGGAAAAAATACACAGGAAAGCTTTAAAAAAAAAAACTCAGGTACAAAAGCAGTTAAATAAAGAAAAGTTGTTGTTAAAGATATACAATAGTACACCAAATCCCCCAATATTTCTGTAAACATTTGTTAAACACTGATGTACAGTAGGCTCCAGGAGTTGTACAACAATGTAGTGTTTACCTGTAATTGTAAAAGACATGTAGAAGCCCTGAAAGAATCTCCATGTATACATGTAGCTGTGGTTGAGGATTACAATTCCTAGGCTACAACTGTAAATGTACTGTAAGACACATGTGTATATGATTTGTATTCTTTTTAAAGTATGCACCTGTTCCTTGATACATTTAGATTGAACCCCCCCCCCCTTCAGAAACCATGGTTTTCAACATACCTTTTGTTCATGTACATGGATATGGTTGCTGGGTTAGAAACCTTTATGGGGGAGGGGGGTCTCTGTACCATATACATGTACATCTGTCTGTAAGATAATTACTCAGGGAGAACCCATCAAGATGATATAGGTGATGTTATCCGGGTATCTTTAAAAGCTTAGTATCACATCATTATCAGTGGGTTGTCTAGCACACATGTCTACATCAATCAGTATCACCCAGATACATCACCGTCTACCTTCCCATTCTCTCTATTCCTTAATCATTACTTTATTGCTATCTCTTGCACTTGTCTTTCGGCTCCTAGCTTACGTGTTCATTTGACTAACGAACAGCCATATACCTACAAACTGTATACCCACTGATAAACTTGTAGCCTGGATGTATCAGTATGTGTAATTTAAGAGCTGGGGAAAGGGTTACGATACAGGCCTACACTTAAAGGCATCAGCATTCACTAACTGGCAAAGGTTATAGGGTGGCCATGAATTTTCAAGGTCAATTTGGAGTTCAATTTCGGATTCAGAAGTATGTGATGGTTTAGCAGTAAATTATGTGCGAACATGTTTGTGTACATGTACATGTATGTATTCCAGTTTTTTTGTTTTAAATAGCATTTTACAAAAAAACAATATTCGTGGTTCATGAATGATGTACATGTAGTAATCTTTTCCTAGAATATCAGTACGGGAATATACAGAGAAGCAGCTTGGTACATTTACAGTGTACTTACATTTACCGGTATTTTATATTACTAGAACATTAGCTTATCAAGCATTGGCTAATCAAATAGGTTAATAAGCATCAGTGTAGGCCTACTGTACATCAAGCATTACCATGGCAAGACTGAATAAGAGTTGATATAAAGCATTCAAATGATAACTCCTACATGTACATGTATAAGGAGATCACTTGAAATTTAAATTGCAAAACAGTTAATATGGTTGATTCTATATCAATCCAAATCGATCTCTTACTGGTATGTCATACATGTATGAACAGAATTTCCAATGATGAGATGAACAAAAAAAGTGAGATCTCGAGAACTAGATGGGAAAAGATTTAATACATATAATAAAACAAACAAGGGGCTGATACAGATTAATGATGAACAAAATGGGGAGGGGGGAAAGAGAAAAACATAGGATTGCGAGAGAGAGAGAGAGACCAACAAGAGGGCCTCCAATAGGGAGTCACATAGCTGGCATGCCAAACGGCTGTCTACTCTTGTCTCATCCTGATAGTGTACTTCTATACTGTCTGTGATGGCTACCTCGGCCGGCCATGATATGGTGAGTACAGTATGCTCACCACGTGGGACTACACACAGATTTAAATCTAATATACCACTCTGATAACAAAACAAAATTACATTTACCTTGCAAATTTAAGGGTAACACTAACAGCTAGTACACTGTAGTGCATGTACATGTCCATTATTAAATGTATCTACAGTACATGTACATGTACATGATGTATACATGTAGTATACCATCCTTTAATTATGTCAATGACATAATTTTAATATTTATAAGTCTATATGAAATACACAACATACAGAGAAATGAATCATTCCATACTTCATTGCATAAGGGCAAGGCCAACATGCATTTGTCCATGTACAGTACATGATATTTAGGTATTTGTATCATTGTATCTTCAAGGCTGGGAATAATTGTTACTGAATGACAAGTGGATTACAAAGGCCCCAAATATGTCTAAGCATTTATTTACAGGGTATTCTACCGTGACTTGGGAATAAATGAGGAACAAAGAAAAGAAAAGAAAAGAAAAACTTGGCATGGCACCGTGAAGAAAACAAATATTCAGACGATTTGTTGTTCATACATTTCAACAAAAATAATTGATCTGACTTTTCTTAGTCACTAAAGTGTCCTTTCTACTACAAATATTTCATTTGATGGGCTGGGGAGAGTATTAAAGTTCAGCAACGTCCATGACTCCAGACCATGTACATGTTGTACAGAAGTATTGAGCACAATATTTACTCTAAAGAGATGTGCACAAACAAATGAAAGCAACAGACAAATACAGTAAATGAAGCATGCATTCAAACAGTCTAAAAGAAAAACAAGATACTAATCAAATGCAAAATCAATCTAGACAACTAAAACAAATCAAATTAAATTAATAATGGTATATATATAGTAAGAAAGCCAATGAACATAATTGGATATGTTAATCTTATTCTTAGTAGAATACTTTTGAATTGTTAATAACAAACAATCTTATCAAAATATTTTCACATAAAATTAGTTTACAATCTTATGACATAAAAACTGTTTATCATGCAGACAATACCTCCTATATTTATGTACATGTACATTTACATGTACAATTGTACATGTAGCCAGTCCAGTCTTAGTAACACTGGAAAGAGCTCAAATTCATCAAACATTTCAATCACACCAATAGAGGCTTCACCACAAGTAATCATGCCTGTACAATAATATATCTACCTTCTTTCACGCAGTTGATCAAAACAAGAATTACACTCAAGAGTAAAGACTAATGAATCCTGGTCCACTTTGATGGTATAAAGATATATAAATCCCAATAATAAATCCTCGTTATTCCACAGTAGTGAGCAGATAGTACAAAATCAGATGAATTCACACAAATGAACTTCTCAATTTGCAATGATCACCTTTGAAGATAAAAATAGATTCTTCTCTGCAAAATACTTTTACAAAAATATGGACTCAATAAGAGAAGTAGACAATATATATATAACTAGCTATGTGTAGATGAGAGTGTTAGTACTGGACTATTTGATGGTGAAGCTAACGGGATGAGATGTCTCCTTGGTCTGTTGTCTCTTATCTACTGAGAAGTGATGTGTGCAGTAATGTAAGAACCAGGGTATGTCGACCCGACCTACAGCCATCCAGCCAGATAGCTTATGATGACAGGCACAGACTTTCTTCTTCTCTTCTCTTAGTACTCCACAAAGTATCATTATCTCACTCTCTCTTTCCCACCATGGTCTTCATCTTCATCTTGAGTCGTAGGCATTAGGTAGGATTGTGTTTCATATATTATCTACATGTACGTTAAGAGCTCTCCTAATAGTAATAATGATAATTAATGAATTATTTCTTTCCAAGCACTATTTCCAACTCACAACTGATCAACGTGCATCACTAATTCACTATACAAATCACATTTTGCTACTTTCATTCACAAAACCAAAGTTCCTCCCATTCTCATTCTAGTAATCTCAGTTCAAATTAAGTTAAATAAGCATCAACGTCTTTTCTCTTACATACTGTAAGAGGTTAGCCTATTGTGATGATAACCTTTAAGTTTACTGGGCTCTATAATCCATATATTGTTTGAGATCTGCATGAGTGTAAACAATAGTTCCATGTGTATCTGTTTTTGTTTTGTTGAAAAAAAAGAAGCTCTAATATGGTGCAACAGTTTGACCTTTAACTGAAATTCACACCTACACAAACAAAAGGGGGAGACAGCAAGCTGCAAGTCACTTTTAGAGATACATCTTGCAGAGAGTAAGAAATACATTCTTTATATAAGTCCTTCTATCTCTCAGCAGTCAATGTGTAGGCCTATATACTCTGCAGCTCAGGAAACCTACAACAGGAAATAAAAAGTTAGGTAGCCCCCCACGAATGTATCATTACTAAGCACATCCCTCATTTCTACATGTACACGTGTCTAGACTCTTTACCAATGCATAAAGTCAAAAGAGACTTTGAAATTGAGATGTCTATTCTTGATGACCCTATTTTCATCTTGGTACATTAGAGAATCCCAAGTAAACCAATGAACATTACCCTGGTAGAAATGGATACCTATCAGTTGGTTCACAACACGCTCAGTAGGCCTGTCCTCATCAGCCTGAGTTTGCTTGGGATATTATCCCTAAGCTCGAAATTGCGTCTCCACCAGACCGATGCGCTCATTACAAAGTAGCTCCGACGGGCACAAAGTAGCTCCGACGGGCGCAAATTAGCCCGTTATTTCTCAAAACGCAGGATATTTTGGAAAAAAGACCAAGATTTCTCGGGATATTTCCTGAACCAAATATCCCACTAATTGCAACTGCAGGCTGATGAAAGCGCAAATTAGCTGGATAATTTGCGATCGACATACAGTAGTTAAAATAGCGGGTTATTTGGCAAACTCGAGCTGATGAGGACAGGCCTAATGCATCACCATTGGGAGCAAAGGCAGCATCCAATGTTAAACTCTCTTAGTCTGTATCACAGACCCTCTTATTCATTTTAATAATTACAGTATATCTTGCCAACACTCTATACAGACTGAGACTACTGCAAGACGTGCAAGTATTTTTAAAGAAGTTTGGAGATCATTAATATTCTCCTATACACCTGTACATGTATTTTATCTCATTTTATGAAACAGAATGGGGCCTATGGGTCACGTAAAGGTATTCCTGAAAAGGTCAAATATTGGTAATAAAAACTTTTATGAACTTTCAAGAGCTGTGCAAATGAAATGTCTATAGTTGAGGCAACAGGCTTCATATCTATTCCAGATGATGGCAACAATAAAATAAAAATATGATAGCATACAATTCACAGGCTTGAATTAAATGCTTTTTATGATTTACAATTTGAAGGGAAAAATCTGGACAGAGAATTTTACATGTACATATAGGGACTTTAAATACAAAGAGCAGGCCCACAGAGAACACAAATATTTGTCACAGCCATTAATCTGCAAGATCTAAAATTAAAATCATTTAAATACAAAAATGTTATACGGTAATAGTTTTTACTGTAACAATTACAAAATGTAATATGTACCCGGGATATCTTGCGGACTAAATCAGTGATGAGGGTCTTGTTTTTCAGACTACTGCATCCTCCTCCATGGATACCAGGAGGAGGCCAGCCTCTCATACCATATGATGCCATCCCAAGCCCGAGCTGGCTGGTATGCATAGGTAATGAGCCAAGCCCCTCTTGCTCTTTCCAATGCTCTAGGCTCTAGCACTGGACCTAACAGTTCTTTACAGCGACACAGAACAGTATGTATGTTACTCAATGCATGGAGATAGAACTTTCAGTTTCAACCCCCTTCTTATCTCTAATTGAAAGTTGGAAACCAAATACAAACTTGAGCAAGAATTTCCTTGTAGGTAATAATAGTTTCATCCATGTACATGTAACTTAATGCCATGCATATCAAGAGTTTTGGGCAGTTGTCATACAATGTATCAACAGATCATTAAATGGCACTATTTTTACTTTCCAGGTTTCCATGCTCTTTCAAAATTGGCTTTCATCGAAAGGGTGCGGTGCGGCGCGGCGCGGTGTGGTGTGCTCAACGCACCCATTCGATAAAAGAGGGGGGGCTTTTCTCGAAAGGGTGCGTTGAGAGCGGAGTACCGTTTTAACACACCCTTTCGATAAAAGCGGGGGGGCTTTTCTCTAAAGGGTGCGTCGACTAGTCTTTCGCATCAGTCGTTTAAAATGAGGATCTCGGACAAAAGGTAATAGTTGCCAATTTAAGTATATCGAAAATGTATTAAATAAAATGAAATGGTCTTGATTACAGAGTGGTCTCTTTCGTTATTACTATGTTGATGGGGGAGACAGAGAGAAGGAAAAAAGGGAAAGGGAAAGGGAAGATAAAAGGAAAGAATAAGAAGAAAAGAGGGAAACTGGGGGGGGGGCAAAGGGCTCTTGCCTCCTAACCCCCCCCCCCCCCCCCCCCCGCCAAAAAATAAATAAGAGAGAGAGAAGGGAAAGGGAAAGGGAAAGGAAATATAAAAGGAAAGAAAGAAGAAGAAGAAGGAAAGAGGGAAACGGGGGAAGGGCGAAAGGCTCTTACCTCCCCCCCCCTCCCGCCAAAAAATAAATAAGAGAGAGAGAGAGAGAAGGGAAAGGGAAAGAAAATATAAAAGAGAAGAAAGAAAGAGGAAAACGAAAAAGAGGGAGAATAGGAAAGAAAGGAAAAGAAAGAAAAGAAAGGAGGCAAGAGCCCTGTGCCCCCGTTTCCCTCTTCTTTCTTTCCTTTTATATTTTCTTTCCCTCTTCCTTCTCTCTCCCTCTCTTATTTATTTTTTGGCGGGGGGGGGGGGGAGGAGGCAAGAGCCCTTCGCCCTTCCCCCGTTTCCCCCTTTCCTTCTTATTATTCTTCTTTCTTTCCCTTTCCCTTCTCTCTCTCTCTCTCTCTTATTTATTTTTTTGGCGGGGGGGGGGGGGGGCCGGGGGGAGGTAAGAGCCTTTCGCCCTTCCCCCGTTTCCCTCTTTTCTTCTTCCTCTTCTTTCTTTCCTTTTATATTTTCTTTCCCTTTCCCTTCTCTCTCTCTCTCTTATTTATTTTTTGGCGGGGGGGGGGGGGGGGGGGGTGAGGAGGCAAGAGCCCATCGCCCCCCCCCCCCCAATTTCCCTCTTTTCATCTTATTCTTTCATTTTATCTTCCCTTTCCCTTTCCCTTTTTTCCTTCTCTCTGTCTCCCCCATCAACATAGTAATAACGAAAGAGACCACTCTGAAATCAAGACCATTCCATTTTATTTAATACATTTTCGATATACTTAAATTGGCAACTATTACCTTTTGTCCGAGATCCTCATTTTAAACGACTGATGCGAAAGACTAGTCGACGCACCCTTTCGAGAAAAGCCCCCCCTCTTTTATCGAAAGGGTGTGTTAAAACGGTACTCCGCTCTCAACGCACCCTTTCGAGAAAAGCACCCCCTCTTTTATCGAATGGGTGCGTTGAGCACACCACACCGCGCCGCGCCGCACCGCATCCTTTCGATGAAAGCCTTCGGGGTTCGGTAATATTATAATAGCAAGCAGCGTTATAGCCACGGCGGTCGGCAATGGGCGGGCTGGCTGGCCTGCCGGGCCAGACCAGCACGGAGGACTTCTGCACACTGCTTCCGACCAGCATGAATTCACATTAAAAAAGTGCTCTAAATGTAATTATTTGTGAAGAAAAATACTACTCACATTCGTATTTCCGTCTTGAATCATGTTTTATTTTCAATTTTAAAAGAATCATGTTTTCAATTTGTCAATAAATGATATTTTGTGAAGATTTTCCGAGACGGTTGTTGTCTATTGTTAGAGCCATGAAAGCTGCCATCTTGAATGGCTCGTCAAGAACTGTTTTTTATAAGTTTTTTTTTTCAATAGGAAAAATAGAAAATCGCTATTTTTCCTGAATAAATAAATACCATACTATAATATATGGGCAGGTCCAAGCTATTGTCCCCTCTGGGGGTCAAATTTCATCTTTATATATATTTAACAAACTATACCTCATTTTAAAGCTGAAACTATGAATTTTATGAATCTGATAAAAAATTTAAAAAATTATCAAAATACGAAGAGTGCCAAGGTCACGAACTTCGATTTGTATTAATTAGCGTGACGTACGGGACATTACATTTTTATTTTTGTATCTCATTTGAATTATTTGTTTAAAATTAAATATCTCAGGACATGATGACCATCATGCTAGAAAATAGGAAAAAAATATAAAAACTTTCAAAATTAATTAATTATGCAAATGAGGTAGGTTCCAAAGTGTGATGTCCCGTACGTCACAATTTGATCATAATTTGTTTAATTTTAATCATGAAAATAATTTTTTTTTAAAAAGATATTCTAGGAAGTTCTAATTTAGATGAATACCTAACAAAAAATAGGTTTAACAAAAATTTCGAAAATTCTGTGTTGATTACATAATCAGATTAAGAAATGTGACGTACGGGACCAATGTGTGACGTACGGGACAACCCCATATAAAACCAATGCGAGATGTGAAAAAGGAAATGACCAAAAGGAGAATATATACTGTGTTAGGAAACTTGTTGTATAGAGGGATATATGAACATTCCAACTGGGTCCCTTCTAGGAATTTACTTGTTTGTACTTTTGTTGTTGTTTTATGTAATTGTTGTTAATGTCATTAGTCTTCAAGCCAGACAACTGGTATTATCAACTGGTATTTTGCCAGTTGATGTCTCCAACAT
Source organism: Strongylocentrotus droebachiensis (assembly GCA_035222895.1). Classification (NCBI taxonomy): domain Eukaryota; kingdom Metazoa; phylum Echinodermata; class Echinoidea; order Camarodonta; family Strongylocentrotidae; genus Strongylocentrotus; species Strongylocentrotus droebachiensis. The sequence goes on from JAVYIG010014144.1 coordinate 36,038, forward strand.
TGGCAGGATGCTAAATATGTAAATCATAATAGTGTACTAGTTCCAGGAATGAGTCTAATGAAATTATATGGTAGTGGATGCACCAGAAGCTGGCTTTTACAACTCATAGATGCTGCAGGTAAGAATAGCACATGTATGCTATCAAGCTCTCCATGTGAGGTTTTTTTATATTCTATTTAAATGTCATATATGATGGTAAAGGATTACAGCATGCACTGTACACGTTATGGAGCCAGCTCGGGAATTCTGATCTCCTAAAAACTAAATCATAACTTTTAAGGAAGGATAGCCTTTTTGAGTATTTCACACTCTCACCCACTTAAGATTTTTATCACTTTTACACCCATGCATTTTTGTTGAGTTTGCTTTAAATTAATCTTTTGAATTGTGGAAAAGGTCACACAAACGTTTAGGGTTTTAATTTCTTATATCTGGTGGTGTTAATAAGATGTTTTAATCAATACGAAATACATTCAAGATTTATATTTTTGTATCCATCTTTCACAAACATGTAGGCTACATTAATGTACATCAAAATTCTTGAATATATGACAGCAACATATACATGTTCTAATCTTTGATAAAAGGATATAAAAAAGACAATATGTCCAGCATTATCTTTGAATTCCTTCAAAAGTCTATGATATTACTATCAAATTCAAACATCATAATTACTATCATAATTCAAACAAGCTATGAAGAAAATACTTCATATTTTTAATGTATCTTTGTTCACAAACACTTGGAACATAAGAAATGTTCTTTGACAAAATATGATGTGCCAAGTGTGCCCCTGTGTTTCAAACAAGTTTAAATAAAAGTTTTCAAGTTCAAGTTCATCTTCTTCATTAATTATTGTTTAAAAACATTTTGCAATGTTGAATGGTATGGATAAAAGAAATAAGAAAAGAAGCATGACTGCACATGATAGATGGGTAAATGGAATAAAAATGGTATAATATAGTGTGTATGAATATTAATTAAATTTGTTTTCTTTGTTAAAGTAATATTTGTATTGATTTACCTCGTAAATTAACACAGATGATATTAAGTAATGGTCAGAGGATCTAATTGAGTTCTAAAACACTCTAAATGTCACTGATTTAAGTTAAAATTGTTCACATTTAACAAATTTTGACGAAAATTCTCCATTTCAATGCATTTTCCCATAGGGAAAAGTTGTCCCGTACGTCACGTGTCCCGTACGTCACGTGCACACATTTATGTTTTGGTATATTACATAATAACGAAAGGTCAGAAAAATATGGTAATAGTTGTGATTAATGCTTGATTCCATAATGAATTAAGATATCATTACCATAAATCTCATAACTTGATAAATTCAGAGAACTTTTATGATGAACTTATTTTGAAAAAGTCAGAAATTCTCTGGTCCCGTACGTCACGCAGCACATTAATTACATTAAAAATTAATTTATGAATTGGTCAGAACTAAAACTTTTCACAAATGAACTAGCCCATAATAGCCACAGACTCATACCAAAAGATAGTCATATAAATAATGACATCCATTGTTATTTCTTGTTTAAAGTCTCTGAATGTCCCGTACGTCACAAAGCAAATAGCTTGGACCTGCCCATATATTTATTATATTATTTGTATTGTAAAATTTGTCCGATATTGTTACAATTAAAATATTAATTTTTGGTTGAGCTGAACTTGGTTCGGTCACACACATGTATTCTTGTTTATGGCTTGCGATCGCGACGTTCTGTGCATACATGTAGCGTGGTCAGGATTTGGGATTTAAATGGCGCCAGTGAAGTCGCGCCCACCACTGGATAGGCATAAATCACAAAGGCGGAAAATGGAAAAAAAAGTAAATATAAAATAAGCAATCATGACATGAAAATTAGGTACAAAATGACTAGTTTATTAGCTTGCAAAAACGTTTACATTTTTCTGCCGAACATCCGAACCAGGCCTTTGCGTTCGCTTCGGTTCGGTTCGGAAGTGCCATGTTCGGCGAACTTTCGTTCGGTTCGGCGGTTCGGCGGTTCGGCTACAGCACTTCTTTAGATGTACATTACATTATTGAAAGTAACCTACACAACTGTACAATGTCTCTACTCTCTACTGAAGTATAAACATCAACTTTGTATGACTCCCCAATTTGCAGCAAGTAACCAAGGCTCCATACATAATACTGCACATGTACATGTAGTTCAGAAAACAGACTCTTGGCCCATTAAAAAAAAAAATCATCTAGTATAATCACCGAATAGCAAGGCACTATAGAGAGCATCTTAGGCAAGAGGAATTCTTGGAAAGATGAATGCAGATGAGATCATGCAAACCATTGCGCAACATGAGTGACATGTACATGTACATGTTCATGTACATGTACTGTAACATATATATTTCTGACATGTACACTACTACAGTGTACATGCACAAATGTACAGCCAAGCTGCCAAAGCAGCCAAAGGCTAAAAAGAAGAAAAAAATAACAAAAGTACATGTATATAATCCATGTCATAAAATACAGTTGAAAATGTCACTAGAATGCAGCCTACCGGTACATCATACAGTCTTCTCATTTAAGATTATATTCTGGTACCGTATACATACATGTAGAGTACTCTCAGCGCATGTTCTTCCCCAGACCTGATGACTAAGTGTAACCTAATTTCATATCATCCATGCCCCCCCCCCCCCCTTTACAGGCTACATTACAAGAGCTACATGTACAGTAGTCATTGAATGTTTACTAGTTACACTTACAGGATGCGAAGCAATCAACTTGACATTTGTAATAATCTACTCTCTGCTAGATAAAGACTGCACTCACTTGTTAGCTACATGTAGGAGCGTGCAGCAAGAATGAAAAGTTTAGCAATAAAAGATTAACTTTGTGTGTGTTTCCAGTAGTATTATACATTGTGTAGAGTACAGGTAAACATGCATTAGTACTTAGGGCATGTACAGTGTACATGTAGTCTTGAATTCACCAAAAATATACTTGTGATTCCCTAAACATACACTGTGCATTGCAAGCAACCATTGTTAGGGATAAGATTATTTTTTCTTCTATTTCTTTTATCTATTATTTTCAAATTTCAACATGTACATACATGCACATGTAAAAGTACCAATCCTAGTTACACAGGGAGTAAAACAAAAAATTCAGCTATTTTGCATACTTATAGAGCATACCGGTAATTATCTTAGCAAACTGGATTCTTTAAAAGTGAAATTCAAAGAAGATCACAAATATGTCAACTAATGTATCACTAGAAACTGGTAAGCTAACAGATGTCCATCGTACAAGTTTTAGGTCAACTACATATCTGGTGATTTATATAAAAATACAAATACAACCACCTCCATAGCAGCTGGGATATGCGAGAGATTCGCCGGAAAAATAATGATGTTTTTAATGACGTCACTTTATGGACCAACACTGCCCAAGCAGACGACATCCTATAGAGAATGAACATAATTGCAAAGCTATTATTTCTCAAATTATAATGAGTTTAGTGTATATAAATGTAATGGCATGTCAAACCATTCAAAGGGGGATATGACCCGATTCCGATAACTAAAATCTTTTGCTTGTAAATACACAGGATATGTGTTAATTAACAATCAAAGAAACCAGACTTTCAAATTGAAAACCCCCGGAATGATATTAAGGACGGCATTTGTTCCCTCTTGAAACGCCGAACATATCCCGGTGCGTGCAGCTGAATATACAATGGCGTCTTATTTTGTTTACAGGCGACAGATTCCTTTATTTTTGTATCGCTGCATTTGTCATCAAAATAAAACCATGCGCTGGGATTAGAGTGAGGTAATAGATTATATATTTAGCCTGACGGTAGTGAAGTAAGAGAAAGAACTCAAGAGAAGATGAAAACACAGGCACTGAAAATGTGTGAGATGTCATGGGACATCGTCTGCTAGTGCAAGTCATGTCCATACTGTGATCTCACACATCTCAGCAGCGGTCGGAGAGCCCTTCAGGTGCTATGCCGGGGCTGTATTTAAGCATTTTGTAATTTATAATAATCATTACTTCAAATGTTTCCAAGCATTGAATTTTGATAACCTTGTCATATTAAAGTTTCAACTTTGCAATAATGAAAATAAAGTTAGTTTTTAAAATCAATGAATATATACTTTAAAGGTACTACATTATGTCCCTTTTGCAGCCAACCTCAAATTCTGTAGAACTTTGCAGGAATTATGAATATGTCATGTATGTCCTATCTGTGAAATTTAAACGTTAGCAGTGTCCTCATATTCAAATTATGCAAGGAAACCCGTAATACTTGCTAGACTTCAATGTCAGACACTATTGAGCGACTGACTGGCTTTTTTTCTTCTTTGGTAATAAGATACATGAAAAGAGTTGTAAAGGGTACATGAGCAGTTGTCTACATCAATACCGGTAACCCACTTCTTGTGATGGCCAAGATTAAACTGATTGAATCTTTGCGCAGCATAAAACATATGACCATTCGGTACAATTGGCTGAAAATCAAGACTATTACTTTTGGGCTCTATAGCCCTAAAGTCGATATGACATCTAATAGTCATTATTTTCCCACTTGAAGACATTTTCAAGTCCCACCTTTTTTAGGGAAGTTCTAAATTAGTAATATCTTTCAAATGCAGTTGGAATTTAACTTTTTCATTTTTTTGGCCTGCCTTTAAAGGCTCTGCTGTTAGTTCACATTTTCTGCAAATGTGAATTCTTCACATGAGGGGTTTGCTTTCATGTAATAATAGCTACCACATCTTTTGCGTTTTGAAGACTAAAAATATTTAATTCATGGCATTCCCATGAACAAAATTATGAGATTATTACTACTGTACAGTTGTTAACAATAATAATAACAAACAGGGGTGGTATATTTGATACTAATTCATCTCTTAACCTTCCAATTGCCATAACAAAATTAAATTGTGGAGGATAAAATCCTTAAATTGTTGGTACTTCAGCAATCCTTCAGATTTATTCTGGTACACAACCATTTATGAGCACACATTAAAGACAATATGAGCACAAGTTTCACCACATGGGAAAGTTTACACATACAATGTAAGTAAGCGAACTAAACCTATGAAGCAATACCGGTACACACGGAAAATGCTGACAGTTCACACAATGTACACAAACGACTTTGTGTAGAATTTACATTTGAAATGATGATCAAAATTCTCCTTACTAACAGGGTGAGTCAGTGAGGGAATTGGATTCCAATCCTTCAATGTAAGCCAAAATGCTTAAAATCCAAACACTGTTTAATTTTATGGCACAGAAATGTGGGGTTGGGAGGGGGGGGGGGGGGGGGTCAAAGTGTATACAAAGATACGGAAGGGCTCCCACACTAACATTTGTGTAGAGGGTCCAGGGGGTGATTTTTAAGGTCTGTATGCAAGAGCCGCACATGTAAAATACCTCAATCCAGGAGGTACAGACTAGGATTTTTTGGCACCTGTTAGTATCGAGTCCAGGATTATTTCTAAATATTGTCTAACCAAACTCATTTAAATTTTCTACATTGAATAAAGCAAGATAACTGAAAATTCTTAAACATAGATGAAAGAGGTGAAATATTGGTTTGAAATTAATTAAAGTGATTGTTTCTACAGACTACAATACATACTGTACATGTATAGGGTATCTATTGCAAAATTACCTGACATGATATCCAAAGGTTTCAAATCAATACAAAAATATGACTTAATTTATTAAATATTTATAAATTTTGTTTTAAATATATAATTAAGTGTAGGACACTAGGACTTGTAAAAAACTCTGTAAGTTGGGGCTTTGATCGGATCGAAAAATCGGAGCGACACCCTCGCACCATTTTTTTTTTTTTTTAATGCCAATATTTTTTCAAGTTTTGAGTTATCAAATGTTAAAAATCATGCATAGGTGGGATTATTTTGTCATTTAGAATTGTTGTAGACCACGTTTGTTGTTATTAAGTGCCTTTCAATGACTTTGAATTTGATAATATTAGTCTAAGAAAAGAGGCAAAACATGCGAGCCACCATCTTGGATTTTAATGACAATGGACAAAAAATGTGTGCCTACATTATAATCCAAGATGGCGGCTCCCATGTTTTGCCTCTCCTCTTAGACCAATATTATTAATGTCAAAGTCATGAAAGGGCACCAAATATCAACAAACATGGTCTACAAAAACTCCAAATGACAAAATAATCCCAGCTATGCTTGTTTTTTTTAGCATTTGATAGCCCAAAACTTGAAAATTTCGGCACTAGAAAAAGAAAATTGCCGATATTTTTCCAATCATTTTCATTGATCGGCGATCAGAATTTATTATCTGATTTCACCTGATCGGCCAGCAATTGGCCCCCAATCCAATGATCGGGCTAAAGGGTTACTTGTAGGTAAGCTCAATTTTTATTTTTTGGAGAACCTACAAAAATACACTACATGCATAATATATTCTGAGTACTGCCCAAGAGGAAAAAGATATTTCAAAGAAATATGGAAATAAATTATTTAGCCAACAAATTAATGGAATAACAATTGAAAAAGTATGAAAGTGAAAAAAATGATCCTTAAGGAAAATTCAACTTAAGACAACTACCGGTACATGTACATGTACCTACAAGAAACCAGAAAAATCAGAGAAACAGACTACCGGTAGTGAAAGTTTGAAAGTTTGAACGAAATTATACAAAAGATTTGAGATTCGCATACATTTTTGTTTAGTGGAATACAGTAAAGTTTGCACAGCACTGACAGCAGACCCTATGGTCAGCTTCTGTCTCTAAAGTAAGGAGCCGACCCTACCCAAATTAAGAGGCTAACGAACGAAAGAGACAGAATTTTTGTTGTACTTTGAACTCATAGCTCGTGCACAGTTTTTCCGTTATAATCATTTTGCCTTCGGCGTAGACTAGAATGGATGAGATTTAGATGACCTTATGCGCAGTGAGAGTTTAAACCACCGCTGCAAGATTTTTTTCATGGATTTCGATTTCGACCCATAATTTCCTAAAAATGGACCATTAAACGGAATATTTCAATCAAGTTGGTAAGTGGAATCGAAGTAGAGTAGCGGCTCCGGTGTGCGGCCATCCAGTGGGAATTGCCGATTTTATTTTTGATGCAATTACTCACAGAATACTTCAATACCGTCAATAG
>JAVYIG010014145.1:0-43179 GCA_035222895.1 Strongylocentrotus droebachiensis
TCCCGTAACATAAGAGTAATTTTAATAGTTTCATACTAATAAAATGTAATGTTAACTGTTATTGTATAATTGTTTTAACGAACGAACGAACGCTGCTGTGATAATTTTTTGTTGAGGAAAAACACGGAAAAGCTCACAAATTAAATGTGTTAATCTTTCTTTTTTCTTCTTCCTTCCTTTCCTCTTTCTCTTTCTCTCTCTAGTTTTTTAATGACACGGAAGGGTTTTAATGTTTTTAATATTTGTAATATATTTAAATTTTAACGTAATATTTGTAATATATTTAGATTTTGATTTAATATTTGTAATATATTTAAATTTTGATTTAATATTTGTAATATATTTAAATTTTAACGTAATATTTGTAATATATTTAGATTTTGATGTAATATTTGTAATATATTTAGATTTTGATTTAATGTTTGTAATATATTTAGATTTTGATGTAATATTTGATTCTCATTTTGTTTCATTATGCATGATTTATAGTTGTACGTTTTAGTCATTCATATTTTGATCGTTTATTGTGTTGTATATTGACTTTGTAAATTGAATAATTTCAGCTTCCCAGCTGCATGTTCTTTTATTTCAATAAACCAAATCAAATCAAAAAACAAAAATTAAATGTAAATATAGCGCTTTATATATGGCGATTGTTACTTGTTAATCCATTACAGTCGGGTCGCAGCATGCGATAACAAGCTCTTATCGATGCGAATCGTATGGGCTGTTTTTGGATATGAATGCTCATGAGGGTTAACATGGTGTTAATAAAACAATTTCCATGCTTTATAACATTCAAATACAGTTAATTGTTACTGTTAAATTAGCCAAAATTGTATACTTTTCATATTAGAAATATTATTTTAAAAGTGTGAAACTCTAGGGCTCAGTGAAGTGACGTTAAGGTTGACTGCAGAAAATCTTTCAAGTTACATACATGTATACTTTCCAAAATTGTATAAATCGTAAAAAGCATCTTCAATACAAGTCAGGATCCAGCATAGTAGAGAGCGATGTCCTGGTGACATTGAGGAATTGTTTGATACTCTTGCGACACCTATTACAGCTCCACGTATTAAAAACTGTGTGTGTGTCAAGCTCAGTCCCATATACTTAGATAAATGTGCGCTTAATTATGGATTTTGGCTTGGATTCTTGATTGCAGCCACTTGAATGAGCCCATGAATGGGCGTACATTCAAATGTTGTATCTCACTGGTTCATGTGAATCTCGGGAATTAATCATTACATCCGTTTCCCAATTATACAAAGTTTATTTCTGTTCCTCATCTTACCAATAAGTTTCTCGTTGTGATGTTTGTTAATTTTTTTTATGTGTTTAAAAGTCTATAAAGCCTGATGGGCTCAAATCATGAACATGTAACCATGCTGCATTAAAATGGAATGAAATATCCAAACAAAATAATCAAATTAATGAGAGTAAAACAAAAGATGGATGATTTCCGATTTTTGTTGTCATTTTAAAAAGCAATAAAAAGTAGTTATTTTTTATACATGAAGTTATCAAAAGTTCGATTTAATTTTCATTTTGTGAATGAACACAAAATTACAATCATTTAATAAATTTTGGGTCTATCCTGCCATTAAATATTTGTATATGTTGTTTGTAGAATACATCATGTCACACTATCCTTAAGGAGTTCCAGTGAGAACAGTAGAGATTATATAGGTAAGCTAGCTAGATCAGTCAACCGGTGAAAAAGCGTTAATTTTACCTTTATTTGGTGACAGGACCCCCTCCCCGCTTATTCACCGGCTGGCTGTTTCGACCCTAAATATTTTCTCCGAATTGGGCCCTCTCTTGTTGCTCTTATGCAATTAGTGTAGGAGTGGGCAAAATTTGCTTTTTATTTTGAAGGCCTTTGAAACTATCATACACATTTTTAACAAGATAATGACTGACATGAAATAAAAGTTGATCTTTCCTCTCTTACATGTTCGGTTCAGAAACTTTTGCCTGGGTTTTCCTGTTTGAGATTGACCGAGGGCTTAAACCAGTATATAGGAGGGCGTTTCTAGCTGCACAGTATGATTGGGTGTCCAAAGGATTTTGTGAGAGCATTGTGAAAGACACGGTATGGAGTCGATCAGAAAAAAGTTGATCATGTAGCATTTAAGTATGGGTATGTAAATGATAAGAAATTTGGCCTAGTCTTGGTAAAAGTAACAAGCACAGAAGGTGTATATGGGACTACATGTATATGGTGCCTTTGTGGCATGTATGAAAATGAGGCCCACATTTTTAAGCTGTTACATGTCATATTCATAATATGTAGGCATTTTAAGAGCCCTGCTTTTCAGGAAACCTTTTTTTATCTGATGTTCTGCTTCCACACTTGCATAACAACAATGATAACGTTCACAAATTATTTTTCATCTCTTCACAGAACTCAACCTTCTCTTTAAACTCATTTAAGCCACAAATAACAAGTGATGATATTAAAAAAAAAAATAACCTCAAATTACATATAAATTTTAATAAAGCTTAATAAGTTATCATGATCTTGTATGTAGGTTTGGACGCAATAATTTAGTCAACTACATTCTTTCCTTGTCTTTCATTAATCATTAATAATTAATCCTCTACAAGATGTACGCAGAGACATACTGTTACAACATTCCACTTCACACAAAACTCCTGAAAACATATTTTCTCTGTAGAACTATTACACTTGTTGAATAACTCTGTTCCTAAAATTGATCAATATTTTGAAGATTTGAAAAGATTATATAAATAAATGTATAATATAAGATATCATCAAATGCACATAATACCATATGTGCTTGTCTCACATTTTTGAAAGCATAAATAAGCAAAATTGCAGACACCATTGTATGATTTTTTTATTTTTTATTTTTTTTGGCGGGAGAGGGGTAGAAATTGAGAGACTAAAGGAGAGATATAACTCAAAACCTAATCATTCATGATTAGCATATTAAATGACAACTTATTATGCCATTACATTTACATTTTTACCCTGTGATAATATATAAGTTTAAAACAATCCTCATTCTTATAGAGCACTATCAAATTAGATCGTTAATCCAAGTTTCATGTCTCCTCAACTTAAACATTAGTCCCCAGACTCATTGTGCTACTTGACCATCTATTTGGTACAATATAAAGGTTTAAGTGTTTATGAGCTATAATAGTCGTTTGGGAGCAACATAATCAAATGGTAATTTGGTCAGTGAAAGTTTCTAGCCCAATGAACAGCTGAATCTGCTACACATCAGGGGGGTGTTTCATAAAGAGTCTCTCTTAAAAGTCTCTCTTAGTGTAAATCATGGAAAGTCTCTCTTAAGCTACGAGAGACTCCCGTGAAAATTTATTTTCCGTTTCATAAAGATCTTCGAAGACTCTCCTAGCGTAAGAGTGACTTTATGTAAATTAAACATTTGCATATCGTTTGCATACGTCAACAGCGAATAAAACTTCACTTCCCGCCGCTGCAAGACAGTGCAATCTTTTGGGTAAGTGGACTTTAAAATGTTATATAATTTCGTCTGTATTTCTTTGTAAAGTGTAAATGACCAGTATTCGAGTCCCTGTTATACTAGTAATGATTTATCATGGACATTTTTTAGAGAATTATAGCAAACTGTATCATTAAATCATGTTTTGACCTCGTTATTTTTGCCGGCCGATATCGTCTGCAAAATTTGCTCGGTCCCATGTGTGTCTTTTGGTGTGTGGCCTAAGGCTAAAAAGTCGGCAATACACCAAATTCACCCTCGACTTCGTACCGTCTATTAACAGAATCATTATCCTAATCCTAGGCACATAAATCTCTAATCCAAGGCCTTGACAGTATTTTTGATAGCTTTATTGGTTTGTCAAGGCCTTGAAGCAGCACTTTTCTTGGAAGAAGAAGAGCTAGTCTAGATCTAAATCAGTAGATCTATTCTAGTCTAGAGTCTAACTTTGTTAGTACTTCTACTAATGTTCTAGATAAGATTCTTGTAGTCTGTCTATACAGACAGTGGGTTGTTCTGCAATTGGAACATGCGCCTGAGCTGAGCTGACTGAGCTGAGCTTAACTAGTCAAGCATATTGACCATTATAATTCTTCTAGTTTAGATATGTTTGAGCTCTTTCGTTGTTACTCGTTCCTCTGATTTGGGTAGGGTCGGCTCCTCTCTAATTTAGAGACAGAAGCAGACCATAGGGTCAGCTCTGCAAACTCGGTGGCACGGATCTGACTACCAAACTTATGCCCAAATACTTGATTTTAGCGGATGCATTTATACTCCAATATTAGGCCTAGCTAGGCTAAACGACATCGGCTCCACTTACAATTCCAACTTGACTGTATAATCCGTTTAACGGTCCCTTTTCACGAAATTACCGGTGTGGGTCAAAATCGACATCCATGTTGAAAATCTTGCAGCCGTATTTTAAACTCTCACTGCGCATGACGTCATCTAAATCTCATCCCTTCTAGTCTACGCGCAAGGCAAAATGATTAAGAAGGAAAAACTGATAACGTCATTACGAACTTGTAGCTCGTGCACAGTTTTCCCTTCATTATCATTTTGAGGGATGAGATTTAGATGACGTCATTAAAAACACATATGGTCCCACAACTTTGATCATTTTATCTCTGTCACAATTTCAATTTTATGTCACTTAGACTCGGTCCGAGTAGATAGAAAGACCATAGGTCTAAATAAAAAAAATGATTTTCAACATTTATATCCTTTACTTTTTCTTTCAAATAAAACAAAATCTAGGTGGAGAAAAGAAACAGGGATGCCCATGCCTGGGAGTAGGAAGCAACGACATTGAGGGCTCCGAAAGGACTGGAGAAGAGTGTAAATAAAACAAAATCTAGGTGAAGAAAAGAAACAGGGATGCCCATGCCTAGGAGTAGGAAGCAACGACATTGAGGGCTCTGAAAGGACTGGAGAAGATTGTAAGCGCAAATGGCAGGAGATTGAATCAAAGGCTTCGAGAGGACGAGCCTCAAGTAAACAGGTAATTTTGTTGCAATTAATCTTGTCGTATTATAAAGTTACAATCCATTAGCGATATTATCTTTTGAGATGAATAGTAATTAGCATGAAACCAAAGTCAATAATTGATAAAGTGCAGTTGAATGGGCAAAGTAGTGATTTCCTGCAAAGAAACATGGAATGTGTATTTATGACCGTGTAAAGAGTACCTGATTACTATTTCTTGGGGGTTAAGGGGTTAAAAGTCACAGGTCAATTTAAATATGCCAAACTATCTTGTAACCATGGTAATGTCAGATCGGTAAAGGTATCTTAATCAAGTTTATTTCAGGGATAGGAAGAGAACTTCCTCCTATATTCCAGCAGTGCCAAAAAGCATCTTTATCTTTATGCCTCCGATCCGAAAGGTGTGCAGCATTATGTTTTCTGGTTGTCAGTTCATCTATTTGTTCAAACATCATTGGTTTTAAACTTGTGTTGTGCCCTTTAATTTCATTCTAAGCACCTGTGTATAAGCAAAACAGCAAAAAACAAAATTCAACCAAGCTATCAATTTGTGGGTATATGTATTTTGTAAATGTTCTGATGAAATGTTTGGGTTTAGTCTTTAGTCTTTTTCAGTTTTTTAATGTAATTTTATTAAAATAATCCATAACATGGTTATGAATCAGTATAATTGTGGGACTAAAACTGAAAAGTCCTGATGATTTAAAAAAAAGCTGTTTTTATCTGTGTTTACTTTCCTGTGTCACATATTATTGTAGGCAGCTGAGATGTCCATCACATTTTTTTATTTGAGTAAACATGAATCAATGTCAACATAGCATAAGTATTTTGTAAATGTTCTGATTTCCCCCCCCCCCCCCCCCATATATATCTGAAGGAGGTAGACCAGCAACACCAATGTTTACATACCCAATTTATACATATTTTTTACATAGTTGATTTTATCTCGACAAAGTTTGTTAGATGATAACTCTTTTTTTTTTTAAATCTCTTTTAATTTAAAGGACATTGAGGAGGATAATGCTGCTACCAGCATGCTGGAGGACGTCATTGGAGGTGTATAGGAAGAGGAAGGGGCCGTGGATGAAGGAGAGGCAGTAGAGAATCTAGAAGAGAAGGAGGAGAGGAGAGGGGGGGGGGGGGGGGAACGCTGCACAAGTTGTGAAGCGTATTTGTACAGCCGAGGCTTGTTGAAGTGGGGGAAGAGCGGAATTTGAGCTTGCAGGATATCCTGCATGTGCTCCAGGAGCATTTGTATTTTTAAATTGTTTTTCATTGTTCTTATTATTTTTAAAGGATTTTGAAAACAAATGTTTTCTATGATGCAAGATCAAATTTCGCTCTTCCTGCACTTCGACAAGCCTCCTGTTTTACCAATACAAAAATTGAATGTTGAGTACATTAAAAAAATTATTTTAATTCCTTCGGTAATATTCGTCTTCATACACAATCGTTTCAAAATAATTTTGCAGTAATGAGTTTTAATGACATCCGCTTTAACCTCAGTATACAATTTGAGTGCAATGCCTTTCCAATTTTGTGAAAAATTCCTTGATAGAAGTTCTTTGCCATGAGAGTAAACTTGATGAAATATTTGAGCCAAAGATAAGTAGATTGTAAATGAGAAGCGAGGAGATTTCTTTTTTTTGTGGTCAGTTTGCTCTTAATATTTGAACAGGGTTTTTCTAATGCCAAAGAGGTAGCCTTGGAATATCATCTAATTGGGGAAAGGGTGTTTAAAAATGAGGCCCACTACCTGTAATGGTAGTGTTTCCCTTTTGCAGGCAAAAACAAATTCTATAGATCATGATTTACACCACTTTGTATTTTCTGTCTGCTAAAGAGACACAGCACCTTTAAAGTTGGTAGCCCTCATTTGCACACCCTCCCCAAAATATAATATTGCATGGGTAAAGCTCTTTGGCATGAGAATACACGATACACTCCATGGAATTTTATGAAAGGAGTGCAAATGAGAGCTGCTGCCTTGAAGAGGAGTTTTTAGTTGGTAGCCATTAACTACATGTTAACTTTATATTAAAATGAGCTGTGAAGGACACATTAGCATTTGTACACATCAATATCCTGCTTCTTGTAATGGCCAGCATTAAAGTGATTCAGTCTGTACTCGGCACAAAACGACTGTCCAGTACAAGGGTCTGAAATATCAGACTATTTTGTAGTTGTTATTTTTCCTTCTCCACTTGTCGATATAATTCCACCTTGAGGCTAGTATCAATTCTAAACTTTTAAGAGGCGATTTTAGGTGGTATTGCTCTTCAAACCATAAGATTTGCACCATACTTTCAGAGCAGTTTTTAAATGCTATTACCTCTTGTTTACAATCTGATTTACACACATTTATATTTTCAGCCTACAAAAGGGACAGTTACAGTATAGGTCATTATCAAGCAAAATAAACACTAAGATAATTTAAAATAAATACAAAACATTGTGTGGAATTATTTTAAAGTTTTTCCTGTGTATTTACTGATGAGATGTACAACTTTAATCTTTGACAAAGTACATAAATACTTTAGTACATTATGTTGATTTACCTGTGGACTTGCTGTTTTACTGACATTTTGATGCAATAATCCTTGTTGGAATTTACATTATTGAATGTTAATTTTTTGATTATGTTTGCTTCAATATAAAAATGTATATTTATTTATTCTTCTCATTAAGATATTTTAAATTAAAATAAGATATTTCATTGTGACATTTGTTACTTATATACACCATTGTTTATTTTAATACCAATGTAAGTTATTCTCAGTTGAGTTATATTCACTGCCTTAATATGCTATAAATATCTGAAATATATCCGCTACATCCATTCAAATTACAAGTGTACTGCATAATACTTTAGTGTCAAGTTTTTTTCTTGAAATTTAAGTAGTAATAAATAATATGTGAAAGATATGTGAAGACTTTGAATACTTATGAGAGGTAAAAGTCTCTCGTAACTTTATGAGAGACTTTTGACTTAAGAGAGACTTTTATGTGTAGACTTTGCTTTATGAAACAGAAAAGTCTCTCATAACTAAAGTCTCTCATAAGTAGGACACTTAAGAGAGACTTTGGGATTTATGTCTAGACATAAATTCTTTATGAAACACCCCCCTGGGGGGTGTTTCATAAAGAGTCTCTCTTAAAAGTCTCTCTTAGTGTAAATCATGGAAAGTCTCTCTTAAGCTACGAGAGACTCCCGTGAAAATTTATTTTCCGTTTCATAAAGATCTTCGAAGACTCTCCTAGCGTAAGAGTGACTTTATGTAAATTAAACATTTGCATATCGTTTGCATACGTCAACAGCGAATAAAACTTCACTTCCCGCCGCTGCAAGACAGTGCAATCTTTTGGGTAAGTGGACTTTAAAATGTTATATAATTTCGTCTGTATTTCTTTGTAAAGTGTAAATGACCAGTATTCGAGTCCCTGTTATACTAGTAATGATTTATCATGGACATTTTTTAGAGAATTATAGCAAACTGTATCATTAAATCATGTTTTGACCTCGTTATTTTTGCCGGCCGATATCGTCTGCAAAATTTGCTCGGTCCCATGTGTGTCTTTTGGTGTGTGGCCTAAGGCTAAAAAGTCGGCAATACACCAAATTCACCCTCGACTTCGTACCGTCTATTAACAGAATCATTATCCTAATCCTAGGCACATAAATCTCTAATCCAAGGCCTTGACAGTATTTTTGATAGCTTTATTGGTTTGTCAAGGCCTTGAAGCAGCACTTTTCTTGGAAGAAGAAGAGCTAGTCTAGATCTAAATCAGTAGATCTATTCTAGTCTAGAGTCTAGTAGATCTACTTCTACTAATGTTCTAGATAAGATTCTTGTAGTCTGTCTATACAGACAGTGGGTTGTTCTGCAATTGGAACATGCGCCTGAGCTGAGCTGACTGAGCTGAGCTTAACTAGTCAAGCATATTGACCATTATAATTCTTCTAGTTTAGATATGTTTGAGCTCTTTCGTTGTTACTCGTTCCTCTGATTTGGGTAGGGTCGGCTCCTCTCTAATTTAGAGACAGAAGCAGACCATAGGGTCAGCTCTGCAAACTCGGTGGCACGGATCTGACTACCAAACTTATGCCCAAATACTTGATTTTAGCGGATGCATTTATACTCCAATATTAGGCCTAGCTAGGCTAAACGACATCGGCTCCACTTACAATTCCAACTTGACTGTATAATCCGTTTAACGGTCCCTTTTCACGAAATTACCGGTGTGGGTCAAAATCGACATCCATGTTGAAAATCTTGCAGCCGTATTTTAAACTCTCACTGCGCATGACGTCATCTAAATCTCATCCCTTCTAGTCTACGCGCAAGGCAAAATGATTAAGAAGGAAAAACTGATAACGTCATTACGAACTTGTAGCTCGTGCACAGTTTTTCCTTCATTATCATTTTGAGGGATGAGATTTAGATGACGTCATGCGCAGTGAGAGTTTAAAATACGGCTGCAAGATTTTCAAGATGGATGTCTATTTTGATTAAAAACACATATGGTCCCACAACTTTGATCATTTTATCTCTGTCACAATTTCAATTTTATGTCACTTAGACTCGGTCCGAGTAGATAGAAAGACCATAGGTCTAAATAAAAAAAATGATTTTCAACATTTATATCCTTTACTTTTTCTTTCAAATAAAACAAAATCTAGGTGGAGAAAAGAAACAGGGATGCCCATGCCTGGGAGTAGGAAGCAACGACATTGAGGGCTCCGAAAGGACTGGAGAAGAGTGTAAATAAAACAAAATCTAGGTGAAGAAAAGAAACGGGGATGCCCATGCCTAGGAGTAGGAAGCAACGACATTGAGGGCTCTGAAAGGACTGGAGAAGATTGTAAGCGCAAATGGCAGGAGATTGAATCAAAGGCTTCGAGAGGACGAGCCTCAAGTAAACAGGTAATTTTGTTGCAATTAATCTTGTCGTATTATAAAGTTACAATCCATTAGCGATATTATCTTTTGAGATGAATAGTAATTAGCATGAAACCAAAGTCAATAATTGATAAAGTGCAGTTGAATGGGCAAAGTAGTGATTTCCTGCAAAGAAACATGGAATGTGTATTTATGACCGTGTAAAGAGTACCTGATTACTATTTCTTGGGGGTTAAGGGGTTAAAAGTCACAGGTCAATTTAAATATGCCAAACTATCTTGTAACCATGGTAATGTCAGATCGGTAAAGGTATCTTAATCAAGTTTATTTCAGGGATAGGAAGAGAACTTCCTCCTATATTCCAGCAGTGCCAAAAAGCATCTTTATCTTTATGCCTCCGATCCGAAAGGTGTGCAGCATTATGTTTTCTGGTTGTCAGTTCATCTATTTGTTCAAACATCATTGGTTTTAAACTTGTGTTGTGCCCTTTAATTTCATTCTAAGCACCTGTGTATAAGCAAAACAGCAAAAAACAAAATTCAACCAAGCTATCAATTTGTGGGTATATGTATTTTGTAAATGTTCTGATTTCCCCCCATATATATCTGAAGGAGGTAGACCAGCAAAACCAATGTCTTTCATTGACTCCCTAGTCCTCGAGATGCTGGATACAGAGGTGGTTGACGGCATCTAGAGCTCACAGAGGCAGGATTTGTAAGCATAAATATTTGATTTTGAAGTCATACCTGATTAAAAAATATTCATGGCCAGTTTTCTAGTTAGTTTAATAGGCTGGGAATTCTGGGAGGTCATTGTGACATTTGTGATATGAGTAGATCATACATACATACATAGCCATACAAAGGAATCGCAAGCAGAATACTTTAAAAGTTATGGGAAAAAATGAAATGTTTGGGTTTAGTCTTTAGTCTTTTTCAGTTTTTTAATGTAATTTTATTAAAATAATCCATAACATGGTTATGAATCAGTATAATTGTGGGACTAAAACTGAAAAGTCCTGATGATTTAAAAAAAAGCTGTTTTTATCTGTGTTTACTTTCCTGTGTCACATATTATTGTAGGCAGCTGAGATGTCCATCACATTTTTTTATTTGAGTAAACATGAATCAATGTCAACATAGCATAAGTATTTTGTAAATGTTCTGATTTCCCCCCCCCCCCCATATATATCTGAAGGAGGTAGACCAGCAACACCAATGTTTACATACCCAATTTATACATATTTTTTACATAGTTGATTTTATCTCGACAAAGTTTGTTAGATGATAACTCTTTTTTTTTTTAAATCTCTTTTAATTTAAAGGACATTGAGGAGGATAATGCTGCTACCAGCATGCTGGAGGACGTCATTGGAGGTGTATAGGAAGAGGAAGGGGCCGTGGATGAAGGAGAGGCAGTAGAGAATCTAGAAGAGAAGGAGGAGAGGAGAGGGGGGGGGGGGGGGAACGCTGCACAAGTTGTGAAGCGTATTTGTACAGCCGAGGCTTGTTGAAGTGGGGGAGGGGCGGAATTTGAGCTTGCAGGATATCCTGCATGTGCTCCAGGAGCATTTGTATTTTTAAATTGTTTTTCATTGTTCTTATTATTTTTAAAGGATTTTGAAAACAAATGTTTTCTATGATGCAAGATCAAATTTCGCTCTTCCTGCACTTCGACAAGCCTCCTGTTTTACCAATACAAAAATTGAATGTTGAGTACATTAAAAAAATTATTTTAATTCCTTCGGTAATATTCGTCTTCATACACAATCGTTTCAAAATAATTTTGCAGTAATGAGTTTTAATGACATCCGCTTTAACCTCAGTATACAATTTGAGTGCAATGCCTTTCCAATTTTGTGAAAAATTCCTTGATAGAAGTTCTTTGCCATGAGAGTAAACTTGATGAAATATTTGAGCCAAAGATAAGTAGATTGTAAATGAGAAGCGAGGAGATTTCTTTTTTTTGTGGTCAGTTTGCTCTTAATATTTGAACAGGGTTTTTCTAATGCCAAAGAGGTAGCCTTGGAATATCATCTAATTGGGGAAAGGGTGTTTAAAAATGAGGCCCACTACCTGTAATGGTAGTGTTTCCCTTTTGCAGGCAAAAACAAATTCTATAGATCATGATTTACACCACTTTGTATTTTCTGTCTGCTAAAGAGACACAGCACCTTTAAAGTTGGTAGCCCTCATTTGCACACCCTCCCCAAAATATAATATTGCATGGGTAAAGCTCTTTGGCATGAGAATACACGATACACTCCATGGAATTTTATGAAATGAGTGCAAATGAGAGCTGCTGCCTTGAAGAGGAGTTTTTAGTTGGTAGCCATTAACTACATGTTAACTTTATATTAAAATGAGCTGTGAAGGACACATTAGCATTTGTACACATCAATATCCTGCTTCTTGTAATGGCCAGCATTAAAGTGATTCAGTCTGTACTCGGCACAAAACGACTGTCCAGTACAAGGGTCTGAAATATCAGACTATTTTGTAGTTGTTATTTTTCCTTCTCCACTTGTCGATATAATTCCACCTTGAGGCTAGTATCAATTCTAAACTTTTAAGAGGCGATTTTAGGTGGTATTGCTCTTCAAACCATAAGATTTGCACCATACTTTCAGAGCAGTTTTTAAATGCTATTACCTCTTGTTTACAATCTGATTTACACACATTTATATTTTCAGCCTACAAAAGGGACAGTTACACTATAGGTCATTATCAAGCAAAATAAACACTAAGATAATTTAAAATAAATACAAAACATTGTGTGGAATTATTTTAAAGTTTTTCCTGTGTATTTACTGATGAGATGTACAACTTTAATCTTTGACAAAGTACATAAATACTTTAGTACATTATGTTGATTTACCTGTGGACTTGCTGTTTTACTGACATTTTGATGCAATAATCCTTGTTGGAATTTACATTATTGAATGTTAATTTTTTGATTATGTTTGCTTCAATATAAAAATGTATATTTATTTATTCTTCTCATTAAGATATTTTAAATTAAAATAAGATATTTCATTGTGACATTTGTTACTTATATACACCATTGTTTATTTTAATACCAATGTAATTTATTCTCAGTTGAGTTATATTCACTGCCTTAATATGCTATAAATATCTGAAATATATCCGCTACATCCATTCAAATTACAAGTGTACTGCATAATACTTTAGTGTCAAGTTTTTTTCTTGAAATTTAAGTAGTAATAAATAATATGTGAAAGATATGTGAAGACTTTGAATACTTATGAGAGGTAAAAGTCTCTCGTAACTTTATGAGAGACTTTTGACTTAAGAGAGACTTTTATGTGTAGACTTTGCTTTATGAAACAGAAAAGTCTCTCATAACTAAAGTCTCTCATAAGTAGGACACTTAAGAGAGACTTTGGGGTTTATGTCTAGACATAAATTCTTTATGAAACACCCCCCAGGTGACTTAGATTTTTTAACTCATTTTACCCACTAATAACGAGTGATGATATACAAATTTCAAAATTAACTTCAGATTATATATAGATTTTATTAAAGTTTAATAAGTTAATATGATCTTGAATGTAGGTTTGGTCGCAATAATTCAGTCAACAACATTCTTTCCTTGTCCACTTGATTTAAAGGGGGTGTAGCATGGCAAATACTGGTTAAAGCAATCTACGACTTCTTTTGGCCAACTGCACGTAAACAAACAGACTTGATTAACGGTCAGCGCGCACCGCAACGTTCGCAAGACAGATAGAAGTTTTCCTCACGCTTCGGTTTTGCGTATGTACTGCCGTCGCATCGTCTTATTATACCTGATTGGCCCCAAGTCAGGCCATGGGAAATACACGTAGTCTCGTCGTGCTACACCCCCTTTAAGTAATTAACGGCT
Source organism: Strongylocentrotus droebachiensis (assembly GCA_035222895.1). Classification (NCBI taxonomy): domain Eukaryota; kingdom Metazoa; phylum Echinodermata; class Echinoidea; order Camarodonta; family Strongylocentrotidae; genus Strongylocentrotus; species Strongylocentrotus droebachiensis. Next base: position 13,772 of record JAVYIG010014145.1, read on the forward strand.
CCAAATGCTGACTGGAAGGGCATTTGCTTGCCTCATTCCATCTATGGAAATCATAGATAACAAGCTGCATCAATCAAAAATGTCCATCGTGAATACCCCTTTAAAAAATCATTTTCCTTTTCTCAGGTGCTCAAAATGATCCACTGTTCTCTGGATAGCTTCGTCCAGACTCACGATGGGCTTGTACCCCAGGAGTTTCTTGGCCCGCTCGCAGCTGTAGTAGTGGTAGGTCCCCGCTATGGCCACCTTCATAGGGGTGAAGGTGACATTGATGTTGGTGAACGGCTTGAGGAGAGTGCAGATGAACTCGATGACGAGGGAGATGAAGTAGATGAGCCAGTAGGGGAGGTGGTACTTCGGAGCGTCGTAACCGAGGCCAACAAGGAAGCGGGTCAGGACGGACCAGAAAGGGACGGGTTCGTCGTTGGTGATGAAAAATGCCTGGGAAAAGAATAAAGACATGATTACTTGTTTGTTTCTTGTCTGGATGTAAAACAGATGAGAATTTAGACAGGGCTTCCAACAATTTGGCTACAAGAAGTACTGTTGTAATTTAAGTGGTCACGTTGTAGAACACTCTGGACCTCAAAGAGAAATTTGCATTTCTACCCTGGCAAAACCATTAATTATTAAGTTGCATTGAAAATTTTAAATCATACATTCACCCAAAATATAATTATTGCAAACGTGTTTATACAACCTGCGTATGAAACAAATCTATCCCGTCAATAATTGCTAAGAAATTTAAAGTTCATAAAATTGTCTGTACAGAGCAAATTTTGAGAGGAGTTCGCAAGCTATGTCACAGTGGTGTTGTCAATTCGTGTTTCAATAATATCAACTTCAAAAATTCAAACTTTCCTATTTCAAATTTGATATTGCAGCACTTTCACTCATTTTTTTGGTCTAATTTTTCTTCTTTTATTGAAATCAACTACATATTAGGGTGGATTTCCTCTTTAAACCGGGACTACACTACTTGTAGCTACTTGCCCCCTTTATTATATAGCCAACAATGCCTAAGCAGTATCCTTTAGTCCCGCATGGTCCCCTTTTTCCTATGTTAACTGAGTCTGAGAGCTCATTTGATGAGATAACCACCTGCCAGTGACCACGCAGGGAGGTCTAATCCCTCCTGGCCAAACTAGTGCAGACAGTATTTAAACCATTGGCTGCATCTTACCTTGCCTCCTACATTATCTGGGTCTGATACAAGCTTCTCTGCTGCCAGCACATGACCATGGACGACATTATCTACATACGTGAAATCAACCAAGTTTTCACCATTCCTGTAGGAACACATAAAGCACATATTTTAAAAATCAGGGACAACATTCTACATCTTTTTAATCTGTGGTATGCCTGATTGAATTTTGATTCAATTCTGAATAAATATATATCATACATAAACAGAAATTTAAAACAAATTCTGCACAGCTTGATCCTAATTTTGTTTCAATAACACTCTGAAACATCAAGTGGATATATTGGCAAATTGTTCCATACCAGAGTTAATTTGCACTCAAATGCTAAAGTTTGCAGGGTTTCATTCCTGTTCAAATATGCGGTTAGGGTGGACTGAAAATTTCAAATTGGCAATGCTGCAAATTCAATATGGGAAATGTGTTTAGTCAGGTGGCTTTGAAGAAGGTGACTGATGTGCTATTTCTTAGGAATCCAGAAAGTCTGTTCAAGGCTTCAAGTGGCCCTTTATGAATAGTCTCTTGCATAAGTTTAGTAACAGTAACTCTAACTAGGTAGAGGTGTCGTAGTCGAGTGGATATGAGGTAATCAAGTGGATATGTCACCGGAATGTGGGTCCGCCGTTAAGTTAGGCCACGGAACTAATTTCCTTTGGCAAGACATTAATCTACATTTGCCATACTCCACCCAGGTGAGGTAAATGGGTACCTGGCAGGAATTCATTCCTTGAAATGCTAGAGCGCCGTAACGGCAGCCATGCTAAACTTGGGGTAATAATTTCCAAAGCTCTTTGGAAGCGCATAGAGAGGTTATAGTGTGATATGTGCTATACAAGAACCGAATATTATTATCATTACCCAATATCTTTTTGTTATTTGGCTCTTTCCCCACTAAAAAAATATTGTTTTAACAAGTTCAGCCTCCAATAAGCACATCAGGGTAGGATTCTATGACATAGTAATGTACTCACCCAATCATAAATTTGGTTTTGCCAGCTCTTGCTGTCTGGACCAACGTTGGCACCATGTGAACGTCCCCCGGTCCAAAGATAGAGTGAGGTCTGATGGCCGCTGTGTAGAAGCTTTCAGCTGGGTTGTTTGCTTCCAACACAACCTGAAAAGAAAATTGAATTCAAATGCTAATAATACTTATCTACAATGCCTTTTGGGGGTGGGGGTAACAATTACAGAAAACTCTCCTGAGATAACATGAAGAAAGTGAAGTTTGCATGGTTTCATTCCTGTTAAAAAATGTGGTTAAGTTGGACTGTTCCACACCAGAGTTAATTTGCACTCACAGTTTAATTTCTCTTTCTCATAAAATAGTACTTGACCAATGTTGTTCACAAAAAATCCTCTTGTAGTAGTATTAAAAAAGTGACATTTTTGTAGCATCAGCAGGTTAATAAATGATGGCATGAATTCATTTCTAAGAAGGACTAAGTCAAATTTTTGTACATACCTTTTCTTGGAGTATCTTCGTTTCTGAGTAGGAGTCCATAAAACTTGCGGCATACGGTAGAGACTCGTCACCATTCTTGATATCTACACCCTCGTACACCACACTGGCACTGCTTGTTAGCACTAACCTCTGCGGGCAGAAACGAAAGCAATAGAATCCTGAATTTCACTGATTTACAAAATAAATGAAAATCTCACCATCAATCATATTTGTTCTTCACATAGGCCTCTACATCTGGCCAAACTTCCTGATGATAGATCATTTTATAGCAGAAATAAGTTTTTGCAGCCCCCCCCCCCCCCACACACACCCATCCTTAGGAGGAGGCCAAAGCCAGATTTAATTTGTACATGAAAGTCTTAAACAAGGTTAATGCCTCAGTCACACCTTTGCGTATTTGGCTTGCGTATTGCTGCATATTTATGGCAAGCTGTTTTAACAGAAAATCATTCTTGATATCAAGAAAAAGGAATAAATGTTAAAAACGACTTGCCGTAAATAAGCAGCAATATGCAAGCCATAGGTGTGATTGAGGCATAATAGCAGGCATTTTGTTTTAATAAGCTCTACCGTAAATAGCATATTACAAGGAGGGTAAAAGAAATCTCTTTTCCAAGTGCTTCTGCTTTTTTTGCACTGCCTGCAAGTTTGTGCTTGTTGAATAATACCAAAATTTCATACCTTGACGCCCGATTCTTTGCAAGCTGCAATCACATTCTTAGTTCCTGTGTAATTCACCTTATAGAACAGCTCTCTGAAAATAAATGGAATAAAGGGGGGGGGGGGAAGCGTAGGTCAGTATTCTATGAATTCACTTAAAGCTTATCAGAACTAGTTTACAGGAGGGATTAGAGCACCCTGCAAGGTCACTGGACAGGTGGTTATCTCATCAACTCAGCTCTCAAATAACATAAGAAAAAGAGGATCATGGGGGACCAATGGTCACCGATTAGGCATTGTTTTCTATATAGAGGTAGCAAGTACCGTAATTAACGGTGTATAAACCGCCCTTGTGTATTAACCGCACCCCTCTTTTTCGACCTAAAATTTATTTTTTTTTAACTTCTTTTTTTTTTGCCGACTCTGTCGGCAGCAAGCCAGGTCCATGTTCAAAAACCCACGCGGGAAGGCCTTTCATTTAACTGCGAGGTGCAGCTGAATGTGTAAGATCATTAATGTAAATTTAAAAAACAGTAGAGGACCTAGCATAGAACCTTGTGGAACGCCGTGTAATAGAATAAAAATTGGAGGAATTATTATTATAAACTACATATTGAGATCTATCAGAAAGATAACTTTCAAACCAAGATGACAGATAAATTTGAGTGTTGTTTTAGTTTCCGAGTGGTGAGTCAACACACCGATTACTGAGCTGGGAGACATTGACAGGCATAGCGCCAGGTGGAGGGGCATAAATCGAAACTTTAAAACATTTTTTTTTTTTTTTTTTGGTGTACCGTGTATAAACCGCACCCCCGACTTTGAATTTTTTCGGCGGCAAAAAGATGCGGTTTATACACCGTTAATTACGGTAGCTACAAGTAGTGCAGTGGGCCTTTAAAGCAGACCCTGGGTCAAACAGTAAGTTTAACAAAGGAAAACTTACGACTTCATTCTTAACTCCCTTTGTTATACAGTAACCAATTAAAAATAAAACAAAAACTTAAAGCCAGCATCAGATTCAGATTTAGAAGAATACGGGCCAAAGAATCTAGGACAGTCACCAATTTAACTATATAGCAAACACATAACTCGTCATCAGTGACAAGTGACAGTTTTTGATATAAGCTAGTGAAATCCTTGCTTCTGATTGGTTATCAGCAGATTTGTGACTGATTTTTGACATTTGTCATTGAAATAAGGCTTTGTGAAACGGGTCCCTGGGCTCATGATAAAGATCGGGGTAATCTGTACACTTCTAGATGCCTTTACGAAGAAATTTCAAGACTCGGTGAACAAAATCTTTCCTGCTCCTGGAAGTTCATTGTTTTCATTTGAAAATATTTAACTGAAGAGATCTTAATCCAGTTGTGCAGTGTTTTACGAGGGGCATCTCTCCTCAACTAACACTATTCCGGTGCAACTTGAGTATTTACAGGTCAATTATACACTCAACCATAGCTCCTCATAATTACCTGTTATTGCTTAGAGGGGACGGAGAAGCAACATGAAAAACCACCTCAACATCCTGCAGGGCTGGACTCAGATCCTGAAGAGAAAAAAATTAGTTTACAAATTATGAATAAAATATTATAAGATTAGGATCATTGTTGCTGAAATATTTCAGGTGGTAAAATTTGTTCTGATCAAAGCTCTAGCAGGAGTTGCAATTCAAATTAATGAAATTATCAGATATACAAATATCCTAGATAGCCTGAAGTTACCCCAATATGTTTCAAGATGTAAATAAAAGGAATATCAGAAAAGAGTTCGATGACACATTCGAAATGATTCACCTGTGTGAATATGTTTTTGAATAATTTAATCTGTCATTAAATTAAAATCAAATGTAATAACATAATTAATAAACAACAATATAACTATGATATAAATATGTTATCATGGTAATTTAGGGACATATCAAATTATTCAAAAACATATTCATATGGACACTTGGCATTTCATACTTAGTCGATGGATTAAACCACGGACTAACATTAGTCTGCTTTCGAGAATACCCCCCCCCCCCCCTTGTGAGTCTAAGTCTAGACACCTCCCCTAGATGTGTACAGGCAGAGTGAAGCTAGCTGCTGTCTACACTTAAGACACCAAAACTGTCACACAGGTAAAAAATGTTGGGTCTGCCAAGATCTCTTTTTTAATTATCTTTACTATATTGTTTATCATATACATATTCATAATTATGTAAATGTATACACATGTGCATTTGTATAAGTTCAAGCTGGTGAATGAAAGATTCAATGAACCACCACAGTCACAAGGGTAAAACATACTTGTTTTTTGTTAATATTTTGTTCTTTTGAGTACCGGTATTCTTTTTTGTGTGAGAGAGAAGAGGAATAATCAGTCAAATATGTAGAAGCTAGACTCTCATCGTAATTGTTCAGCAAAGTACACTACCTGTATACTGCACAGATCTCCAATGAAGAATGTGACCTTCTCGTTCTCAAAGGTCTTTCTGATGTCGAAGGCATTGACCGTGTGTCCTTTGGCCAGCAGAGCTTCCACTATGTGTCTGCCCAGGAAACCACACCCTCCAATCACAAGGCAGTGCATGATGCTTTAGAAGACTCTCTTCAGGGACTGTTTTGTTTTAGAAAGGAAAGAATAAGATCAAACTGGTTATACCTTAAATACCTTGAATACCAAAGCTTTTGGAAGAAGCCGCCTCCAGCTGCCAAGCTTCCAGGTCTAACTTCAAGGGAGGGGGGGGGGGGGTGTTCCAGCTTCCGGGTCTTGCACCATGGTCATTTTACGTCTATATCTTGCTAGCTGGGTCATATCAGAATTGTCATAATTGGAGTCTACTGGGAGAAGGGTGAATAATATTGCTCTTTCTTCTTGTGTTTGTCACTGAAATGCCTGGCAAGTATCATGGCCAATAAGTATGTTCATAGTTGCAGTCTGAGCATGAGCAGATAAAGGTCATTGAAGACCAAATTGTGAAATACACGGATATACGTACATATTCATTAAAGTTATGTAATCATTATTTTTTTATGCACAAGCAATGCACTCCATGATACACAGGTGGAAGTATTCTTTTAAAGGGGGGAAACAATCATATGGCTATTTATCTAGCACCTCCATTGCTGTAGGAGTGATTATTTCAAAGTGTACAAAGTGGGACCTCTTCATGTTTTGAAGATCTGTGGATATTCAGGGTCATTTGGGACATGTGCTATAAACCGTGAACCGTCTATTGTCAATCACTCATCCCTGGTGTGCATATTTTCTTATAGATAGACAAATCCTTGGAAGATTTTTTTCACATCTTTTGACTTTCGTCACACTCAGAGGCAGAGATTTGTTGAAGCCTGAAGGGATCCCAACAATATACATATCCCCGAACAAATGTGCTTGCAGCCGAACCAACATCGCCAACTCTCCTCACACTTCACACGTCAGCTTCTTTTGTAATGTAAATAACATGATAGCTCATTATCATGAGGAACACATGGAAAGCAAGCAAAGCCCTGTCACTGAGTCACTCTGGTAACAAATTCCATATTTTGAGTTAAATTCTTGACTATCCTTTAAAGTGCTTTGTTATGAAAAAAAAGAAAAGTCAACTATCAAACCCCGCAGCCAATTTGCAAAGTTCAATGTCGTCAGAGCAGGGTGGGAGCACTCCAGCAAAGCATAGAGAGTCAATGCTAATGCGTATTGACCTCTAGCACTGCATGCTTGCTGTGAGGAAGGTATTATTAGACCCATACACAAATATACACACCACACAATATCGCATAGACTCTACACAATTATGTCGATGCAGTTGTAAGCAAAGTTTGACACTATAGACTTACAATTTGAATTTTTAAATTATTCTTTTTAACATCTGTAAGTTGAAAAAATGTATTTTACTGCTATTTAGGTGTCATCAATTGTCACTAAAGTACAGATTTTGAGATAAATCAGTTGAGTTTTGTACAGTGGTGTTTGAAATGTTGAGAATCAAAAGCACAGCTTTTACTACACAGCCAGGATAGTGATGCTCCTATGTGTGGGTGGGAGTGGGCGATTACAAACACATTTTAGGTTATGTTTCCGTCACTCTTCACACTGGCATATGAGCGCCATATAAGGCTAGCTAGTAAGAAGTAGTTAGTAGTGACAGAAGTACCAAGAGAACATCGACTAATTCACTGAGGAGAGCATTTAAATTTTACTATTTTTCAGGTGTGAACAGCAACTTCGAGTCTTCGATCCAATTTTTTGTTAAATATCAGTATTCAGTAACAATCTAGTCTAGATAGACCTAGTCTAAACCTCGAAATCATGATACAAGTTTACAACCCTAGATTAGAATAAGTGACATAGCAAGCATAAAAGTATTGAAATTCACTGACAAACGGAAATATTACTAGCACACACACTGCACAATTGACAGTCCAACGAATATTTGCACACTCTCGCGCGGGGAACAGCCCGGTTACGGTTGTTGGGCAACAGCCACTGGCCGCTCAAACCATTGCTCAGCTCAGCCGCCCACGGCCAACCCACGCCCCACGACACCTCCGCGGTCACGGGCCGCATTTCTGTCGGATTCTTACATCAATCACATCAAAATAAGACAAATTAAGAATACACAATGGTATAAAATAGTACTTAATCATAGCTTGACATTATTGGCACATTTATTTCACCTTCACTTACTCTTAAGGATAAATACAAGACAGGTCCTGTCATGAAAAAAGTCGTGAACTTGCAGCAGACGCTTGATCGTGCGATGGTAAGGAGAGACTGGTATATTGTAATTTCTTTGGTTTTACAGCGCACGTTAGTACAGTACAGAGTAACGATGAATATATTTCTACAAAAGGGTACCAGTTTATATAAAGTTATCACTAGAAACAGAGTTCAAAGGTTTCAACGTTACACATAATCCAAAAGATTGGGGGGGGGGGGGCAGATGTGGCATCGAACTTCTGGTGCCTGATAAATGTACATAGCTTTATTCATTATTAAAGAAAAATTGTTTATAATAAGAAAAATTTGGGTAAACCAGGGCGGTGGAGCGCGACTTCCAAAGTGTGTGGAGAGTGCAAGGGGGGGGGGGGGGGGGGCACCAACAAACGCAAATCTCAAAGCTTTTGCTTTTATTCGCTTTAGATTATAGGGACACTTATTTCATATATCAGCCATAAATGTTATTTTCTTATTCTGCCCTATCTCTATTTCCTTCTTTTCTTTGTGTTAGTGATATGCACTATAGTAGTAGTAGTAGTATTGGAAAAGAAAAAAGAGCATGTATCAAAGTACAAAGGTTAATTATCAGAGGTAAAAAATGGGGCACTTGACTTAAGTCTTACACCTGAAAAGAGGCACTCATAAGGGATGAAAAGGAGCACTTATGATAATGGGAAATGTGTATTAGTCGACAAGAAAAGGGTCACCCATGTTTTGATGAGGGCATTTATAAGACTGAGGTGAAAAGGGGCATTTATGAAGAAGAAAAAAAGGGGTAAGTCCCTTAATTATTAGAAAGAAAAAAAGGGGGCACGTTACGCACGTATCATTGTTAAAAGGGAAATTGTCAGAGCCGTGAAAAGGGGCACTTATCGAATCTGCAAAGGGGCACTGACCAGAAATGAAAAGGGGCACTTATGAGGACAGAGGCGGCGGACCCGGGGGGGGGGGGGGCAGGGGGGCACAGTGCCCCCCCCCCCCACTTTTTCAAGTACCCCCAAAAATGCCCCTTTTTCCATACGAAAAGTGCCCCTTTAACTTTGTAAGAAGCGCCCTTTTTACATAAAAAGTGCCCCTATTACTTTGATATGTGCCCCTATTAATTTTTAAAAGTGCCCCCTCCCATTTCCACCTCTGATATGTGCCCCTTTTATTTTGACACGTACCTCTTTTCCCTGACAAGTTCCCAGTTTCCTTTGCAATAAGTGTCTATTTTCCATTCTCATAAGTGCCCTTTTTAATCTCTAGTAGGTGCCCCTTTTCGGGTACGAGAGGCGCCCCTTTTCACTTTTGTTAAGCGCCTCCTTCACCTCTGATAATTGCCCTCTTCAAATCTTAGAGGTGCCCCTTTTACTTTGACAATTGCCCTTTTTCCTTTGTAAGAAGTGCCCCTTTCCCTTTTAATAACTACCTCTTTTTAACTCGGATAAACACACCTTATATTTTCACATGTGCCCCTTTCCTTTCTAATAAGTGCCCCTTTTCCTTATGATAAGTGCCCCCATTTAACAAAGAGCCCTTCGCCTTTTCATAAATGCCCCTTTTCACCTATGAAAATAGTCCTTTTTCATTCTCTTACTAGTGCCCCTTTTCATGTCTGGTAAATGACCCTATTCAATTCCGAGAGATACTCGTTTTATTTTGACAAGTGCCCCCTTTTCCTCCTGATAAGTGCCCCCTTTTCCTCCTGATAAGTGCTCTTTTCATCTCTAATAACACCCTCTTTTTATTTGACACGTGCCCCTTTTCCTTCCTAATAAATGCTCTTTTTCCTTCATAATATCCGCTTTTCATAAAAGCCCCCTTTCAACTCCAATAAATGCCCCTATCAAAATCTGATCGGTGCTCCTTTTCTTTCAACAAATGCACATTTTCCTTTATTATTAGTGCCCCTTTTTCATTCTCATAAATGCCTCTTTTCATAATGGTGTCTGCCCCTTTTCAGATGCGATAAATGCCCCTTTTCACCTCTGATACAGTTAACCTTTTTTTAAAAATGATACGTGCCCCTTTTCCTTTCTTATGAGGAACCTATCCCTTTTTCACAAATGCCCCTATCAAAATCTGATGGTTGCCTCTTTTCCGTCGACAAATGCCCAATTTCCATTCTCATAAGTGCCTTTTCATCCCTAGTGAGTGCCCCATTTTCACCTCTGATAATAACCCTTTGTACTTTGACACGTGCTCCTTTTATTTTCTAATAAGTGTCTTAATACTTCGCTAAGTGTCACCTTTTCCTCTCATTATTAAACGTGGCCCTTATTTCAAGCGGCTAAGAGCAATATCTACCAAAGCTCACTCGCTACGCTCGCTCACATTTATAGATGTTATAATTATGTTACTTATCAAAGGTCTTTTCAGTTTTACTGTTATGAGAATGTGCTTATTTATAACCCGATGAGGATTGTTTTTTTCCTCTTTATAAGATGTAGTTTTCGCACTGCGACCTCAAAAATCTTATATCATTCCTCGCTCGCTTTGCTCGGTCGCCAAATATTTTTTTCGACCATCACACCCAACTGCAAGGTATGATGCTAAAGCAATATTTTATACGATGTATAAAGAGAAACAAATATTGAAATCATCCCCGATAATGTAATCAAATTATAGGGGTATATACCAATGTCTAAAAATTGTATATTTTCAAATACTTTGTAGGTGCCCTTTTTTTCCTGAAAGTGCCCTTTTTTGTTGGTGCCCCCCCCCCCACTTTAGAAGTCGCTCCGCCGCCTCTGTATGAGAATGAAAAAGGGGCACTTGATAAATGAAAATGGGCATTTTTTGAAAGAAAAGGGGCACTGATCAGATTTTAATAGGGACGTTTATCGGAGGTGAAAGGGGCTTTTATGAAAAGGGGGGAAGTGGCTCTCATTAAAAAGAAAAAGAGGCACATGTTAAAATAAAACAGGGCACTTATCAAAAATGAAATTAGGTAATTATGTGAAGGGAAAAGAAAAGAAGCATTTAACAGAAAGGAAAAGGGGCACGTGTCAAAATAAAAGGGGCAGTTATTACAGGTGAAAAGGGGCACTCATCAGAGATGAGAAGAGCACTTTTCAGGAGGGGTAGGGGCACTTGTCAAAGTAAAACGAACATATCTCAGATTTGAATAGGGGCAATTAACGGAGGTGAAGGAGGCACTTATCTGAAGTGAAAGGAGTAGCTTCTCGTACCTGAGGGTCATTTACCAGAGATGAAAGGGGCACTTTAATATGTCAAATGAAAAGGAACACTTTTCATATGTGAAACTCGGAGGCATTTATGAGAAGGGAAAGGGGCTCTTTAAAAAAGGGGGCAATTATCATAAGGAAAAGGGGTACTTCTTACAAAGGGAAAGGGGCACACGTGAAAATCAAAGGTGCGCTTATCCGAGTTAAAAAGAGGTATTAGACGGGGAAGAGGCATTTCTTATAACAGAAAACGTGTCAAAGTAAAAGGGGCACCTCGTAGATTTGTATAGGGCAATTATCAGAGGCGATGGTTTATTTTCTCGTACGTGAAAAGGAGCACTTACTAGAGATTAAAAAGGGCACTTATGAGAATAGAAAATCGACACCTTTTGCAAAGCAAATGGGATCTTGTCGAGGGAAAAGGGGCACGTGGCAAAAGAAAAGGGCCACTTATCAGAGGTAAAAGGGGGAAGAGGCCCTTTTACAAAGTAATAGGGGCACTTTTCCTATGTAGAAAGGGGGCACTTTGGGTGAACTTGAAACAGTGAAGGGGGCACAGTAGGGAGAAAACATTCCAAAGATGTATTTTAGAGCATGGTAGAGGGAGGGGGTGAAAAGAAGAAGAAAAAACAGCCTCCAATGAAAGCGCTTGAAGAGGGCGCCAGACGGCATATTCGACAAGAAAGTTTTTGTTTGTTGTTGGTCAATTTGCCTAGATTATTGTGACAAACTAGTACAAAAAAGGTCATCGTAGTGTCAAAATCTCTTTAAAATGTCATTACACCTGCGTATGCCAAGTATATAAATCCCGGTCGTTGGGGGGGGGGGGGGGGGTGTTTGGTTGGTGCAGGAGAGGTATATGGCGAGGAAATTATTCTTTTTAATTTGCACATATTGGAGTAACCCTCTCTCTCTCTAAATCTTTGGCTATTTTCCTCCTCCTCAACCTCCTTCTTCTTCTCCTCCTCCTCCTTCTTCTTCTTCTTCTTCTTCTTCTTCTTCTTCTTCTTCTTCGTCTTCTGCTTCTTCTTTACCTTCATCTTCTTTTTCTTCTTTCGTTCTCCTTCTTCGTCTTCTTCTTCTCGATCTTTCTTCTATGTACTTTTTTTTTCTTTCTTTCTTTCTTTCTTTGTAGCCATTTAATCCGATAGAGGGGTACGTCGTGAACCTCGTGCCACTCCACCCCATCCCCCCGCAGCGATGCGGCGTACGTATGCTGCAAAACACTAAATTGAATGTAGTGTTTAAAAAAAAGGAGGGGACTCTGGACTGCCAGAACAGTCCGTCAAAGTCTAGTTCCATAAAAAGTCTTCAAATTCATTGACTCTCTGCTCTATCTTATGGCCTTGTAAATCGCAGCTACAAATATTCTGTAATCACATTTGTCAATTAAATTAAAAGCGGGCGTGTCAGTATTGGCCTGGCTACACGAAACAATCAATGCCTATATCATGATCGAATTAATGTGAGCTGCATAACTTGTTAGTGTAGCCAATCCAATCTGTTGTAAAACCCAGGGTTCAGTGCGTATAATAAGTTCTCTCCAGGTCGTGAGGACGCAATATGTCGGGAAAACCTCATGCGCGGAGTCGGACGATATTGTGGTGCGTTCCCCGATCTGTCTCCACGGCCCTAGCACGTTGCCTGAGCGCCATCGATGACAATCAGATATGGTTCGAACCCTTCTGCTACTGTTACTTTGCCCAGGTGGAGTTCGAGCGAATCACGGGCAGGAAACTACCCAATGACATCCAAGGAAATGAACAAACCTTCCTGGAGGCATCAAGCATCCTACAGAAGTTGACGGCATCCAATTTCAAACCCGATTTCATATCGTAAGTAAAAACTAATAGTATATCGTGGTGGATTATGAAGGGAAATTTTAGCCATAGGTATAACAGGCGGGGCGAGGGATTTGAGGTATGGGGTAATTGCATGTTCAAGCCACCACTATGTCATTTAAAGATGAAGTTCAGTTCTGGTCATGCGATTGCATTGTGAAAGAAACGGTGTGGAATTGACCAGAAAAGGTTGATCATCTAGCATAATTATAATAATTTGTGTGTATTGCAAAGTTCTGGAATCATCAAAATGATAAGAAATTTGGCCAAGTCTTGGTAAAGTTACAAACACTGTATACAGAAAGATGTATATGGGACTACACGAACACGTGGCGTAAAAATCCTACCCCCGAGTTTTACGATGTTACATGACATATTTAGAATATAAAGGCATTTGAAGAGCCGTGCTTTTCAGGGAACATGTCTTATCTGATGTTCTTCCACACGTGCATAATAAGAATGATAACGCTCAAAAATTATTTTTCACCTCTTCCCAGAACTCAACCTTCTCTTTAAATTATTATTTTTTTCTTCTTCCTGCTCGCTCGGTATGCGTGTATTTAGAAACTAGTCTTGGTGGAATGTTGATATATCCAGACAAGAGTCGTCAGCTCCAATTCAGCCCCAATTTGTCAGTGTTCGCCGCCTATAATACGAGTGGCGCAATCTTTCATGGACATGGAGGGGATTCCCCCAGGTGTCATAAAGTAACTGCAAGTAAATGCATTGATTTTTTATACAAGAATGTGTATCTTCTCTTCTTCGTTTCTCCCTCTCTACCTCTCTCTCTTCCCCCCTCTCTCTCTCTCTCTCTCTCTCTCCATTTCTCTCTCCCTCCCTCTCCTTTATATTTTGTATCTCGGATCAAACTAGGTACCCATCCATCAAACGTAAGTTGGAAGAAGCAGACAGTCCACATGTCTTTGTAAAAGATATCCCGAATGGTTACCTGGACGAATTGCGATTTCTCCCTCGGGGTTACCGACACGCCTTTTTGATTCGTCATCCTCTTCGTACGATCTCGTCCTTTCGAACATCGGTATTCCATCAGCTCCTCGACCAAGGAAAAATCGAGAGAATATGGATCGCTCCCCGATCGTCATCGACGGTGACGATTTATTGGCGAATCCTGCCGATTTGTTGCCGAAGTTTTGCCGAGCTGTCGGACTTCCCTACGACGAGCGTCTCCTGACTTTTGACCCGTTGATTGAACCACTCAACTCCTGGGTCACGGGAGCTGATGATATGCTCATGAATATTGTTAATTTCTACAACACTGCCATGACAACGACTCACTTCATACCAGCTAAAGAGATGCCGAGACGTGATCAGCTGACCCCTGACGTCATTAGATGCGTTAACGAGGCCATGCCATTCTATACAGAGATGTATGAAACAAGAATAAAGCTGTCATAGCAACAGGCGATAGACTATATGACATTTCTTTTTATTTGTCTCCCCTTCATATTCTTGAAAGTGCTTTTATGATTTAGATACTCATTTTTATGCACTACTAGATAATAGTGGGCCCACAGCCTTTTTGCTGAACGCAGCATTACTAAATGCATGTACATGATGAAATTAAAACACGGGACAAAATAAAACAATGACCAGGCGGTGCCTTTAAAATATAAGAATATGAGATCTGAAACATAAGCTACCATTGTATGTTGTAGATTGTTGCTATGTTACATATATAGGGGGAAATAAAACAGTGATTAAATATGTTAAAGAAGGTTCGCATGAATGATTAAGTTCTGAGGACATTGTAAAAATATCCTGGCAGTAGTGATTAATTTGTCCACCCCTTCAGCTACACTTTTTCTGCTTTTAACAATAACGAATCAATGAATATCATCATTCCTCTTCGATTATTATGCTGTACCAGACAGGTGGTCACTAAAGCAGATTTGACTGTATTATGATATAAAAAGAAATATAGTTGTAACGATGTGCTTACCTTTGCCAAACTTATCTTTAAAGTTTATTTCGATTACTGGTATAGGCCTAAGCTTTTGTTCATATTACACAAAAATATTACTTTTGATATTAAATCCAGAAGAACTTTTAAGTCGCAGTTTCTTTTGAAAACCAATCACCGCATTCGATGAGCGGCATGCCGCTTGTCAAAGACTTACTGAGGTTTAAAAAAAAACATAAAGAAAGAAAGACCAATAAAACTGACGTTCAAAAATGTAGCTTAACACGTTAAAAGAAGGAGAGTAGGCCTTCTTTTTTGTATCACACTTTTTTTTTCTTTTCATATTTCAGCTTTATAATAATTTCCTTTTTTCCTGTCATAAAAGGACTAACTCCACCCTCCTCTCCCCTCCCCACCCACTCTCGCTGTATATATCTCTATCGATCGATCTATCTATCTATCTATTTATCTTCTCTCTCTCTCTCTCTCTCTTTCTACTTCCTGTTTTCTCCCCCCTCTCTCTCTCTCTCTCTTTCATTTTCTCTTCCTATTCTAATACTCTCGATTTATACCAAGGCAGATCACTTTTATCACAGACCTGTAATAACTCTTTAGTCAGATGGATGTATTTATTTGTGCCATCCAGATACACGTGCACATGCAACCAATCAACCCCCTCTTATGCATTGTGACGTCACACGAACGTAGTCGGTGAAGCCTGAAAAGATCAATAGTTCTGTGATCGCGTGTCACTCGTCATTTTGATTACCAAAAGTTTGTGGAAAAGAGCAAAAAACACGTAAAACGGTCGACGAGTTGCAACTGATCAAATGATATGAGCTGAATACGTGCTGGTGTAGTTTATCCAACTATTGCACCACCCGGTGTTCAGTGCGTTTGACAAGTAACTCTAAATGTAAGTCGCGAGGACGCAATATGTCGGACAAACCTGGTGCGCAGAGTCGGACGATATTGTGGTGCGTTCCCCGATCTGTCTCCACGGCCCTAGCCCGTTGCCTAAGCGCCATCGAAAACAATCAGATATGGTTCGAACCCTTCTGCTACTGTTACTTTGCCCAGGTGGAGTTCGAGCGAATCACGGGCAGGAAACTACCTAAGGACATCCGAGGAAATGAACAAACCTTCCTGGAGGCATCGGGTATCCTACAAAAGTTGACTGCATCCAATTTCAAACCCGATTTCATATCGTAAGTAAAAATGTGCCAATGTGCAACTTAATATAACCAAACAAGCGAACAAAAGGGTAATCTGAGTTACAGAATTTCACGGCCAATGTCATTTTCTTGATTGAGTTGTACCTTTTCAGATAAAATATAGTGGTGGATTAATTAAGGAGGGAAATGTAAAACGCGGGTGTACCTGGGATTTGAAGTATGGGCTAACTGCAGTTATACCTCATTTAGTCTGGACATTACATTAAAAATGACAGTATGAATTAAATGATTTTTTTCCTGCTCGCTTAGTATGCATGTATTTAGAGACTAGTCTTGGTGGAATATTGATATTCGTGCAAGAGTCGTCAGCTCCTTTAATGATGTTGAGCCCCAATTTGTCAATGTCTGTCCGCCTTTAATGAAAGCGGTGTATCAAGACATATTCCACTGACTCGAATGGGGGTGGGTGGGGGCGCTTAATATTTAATGTACACGGAGGGGATTATCCCCCCAACAGTCATCATAAAGTAACTGCAAGTAAATACATTGATATTTCATACGAGAAGTGAGACGTACCCACTGATGTGTACTGTAAAATATTTGGGCACCAATCTTTACCCAATATAAATATGACGAGTCCTTTCTCTTCTCTCCACCTTTCTCTCCCTCTCTCCCTCTCTCTCTCTCTCTCTCTTTCTCTCTCTCTTATATTTTGTTTATTATCTCGGATCAAACTAGGTACCCATCCATCAAACGTAAGTTGGAAGAAGCTGACAGTCCCCACGTCTTTGTAAAAGATATCCCCAATGGTTACCTGGACGAATTGCAATTTCTCCCTCGGGGTTACCGACACACCTTTTTAATTCGTCATCCTCTTCGTACGATCTCATCCTTTCGGACATCGGTATTCCATCAGCTCCTCGACCAAGGAAGACTCGATGGCCAGGCCGTCAACGAAGCGACCTTTGACATCGTGAAGCACAATCCCTATTACGCTTCTGGATTCCACTTCAAGGAGGTACACACCATTTGGAAGTTCGTTCGAGAGGATATGGATCGCTCCCCGATTGTCATCGACGGTGACGATTTATTGGCGAATCCTGCCGATTTGTTGCCGAAGTTTTGCCGAGCTGTCGGACTTCCGTACGACGAGCGTCTCATGACTTTTGACCCGTCGATTGAATCACTGAACACTTGGGTCACCGGAGCTGACGATATGCTCATGAATTTTGTTAATTTCTACAAGACTGCAATGACAACGACTCAGTTTATACCAGCTAAAGAGATGCCGAGACGTGATCAGATGACCCCTGACGTCATTAGATGCGTTGACGAGGCCATGCCATTCTATACAGAGATGTATGAAACAAGAATAAAGCTGTCATAGCAACAGGCGATAGACTGTGGGCGTGTTCATGCTTCACTTTTCTGGCCAGAATCAGGCATCTGTTACGCGTTTAGTTTAAAACACGGTTGTGTCCATGCTTACTTTTGTAGAATCACCGAAAAACGGCGATCACGATCGCCGATCGTAAACTCACAAAAAGATGCGTTTACAATTTGTAAACGCGTTTAAATGGGGTCAACGCACTGACCTCTAGTGGGTCTACGTAGCATGCACAGTGAAGGTTTGCGAATCCAGCTGGAAGACCAATTAAGGCCACACAAGGAGAATTGCCTGGATGAGCCAGAGAAGTAAGCATGAACAGTACACCGTGGAACTGCGATCACGATGAGCGTTTACGATGAGCGTTTCAGATCGCTCATTCTACCTTCAAAATCAAGCATGAACGCGCCCTAAGTCATTTCCCTTTATTTTCCTCCTTCATGTTCTTGAAAGTGCTGGACTCCTTTATGATTTAAATACTCAACTCTATGCACTACTTGATAAAAGTGGGCTCAAACAGAAAACATTCAGCATGTCGTATTGACGCGATTTGTTCTTACAAGTTCTAAGAATATTTTAGTTTTGTTTATGTTATATGGATGATGTTCATTATTTACCACCCCTCCCCCGTTCACACAAATCTCTCTCTCTCTCTCGCTCTCTCTCTCTCTCTCTTTCTCCCCTTTCTCTCTTCTATTCTCTCCCTCCCTCCCTCCTATCTATCTCTCTCTCTCCCTCCCCCTCTCCCCCTCTCTCTCTCTCTCCCTCTCTCTCCCTCTCTCTCCCTCTCTCCCCTCTCTCCCTTCCGCTATCTTCTATCTCTCTCTTCCTCTCTCTCCCTCTCCCTCTCCCTCCCTCTCCCACCTCTCTCTCCCGCTATCTTCTATCTTTCTCCGACCCCAATCGTGTAACTGCCTGATTTCGTCTGATGCCATCTACGACAAGAATATTAAATATTCTGTTGAAATATTTTGGTCGTGTTTTTTTTTTGTTAATATATATTTTTTCTTTTGTCGTAGTTTTAAGCGTGCATGTATTGACTGTTGTTGGAGGAAAGATGCGATATGCAGATTTGCATACAGTTGTCAAAGGCTGTCTGGGAAATATAAGATTTGAATTAATATTCAGATTAATTTCTGCCTTTCAATTTAGAATACTCACCTACAGAACGTAAAATTAATTCTATAATAATAATAATATTTAGCTTTTATATAGCGCTTAATACAAGTATACTATTACCCCGGTCATTGGATTCAGTGCTTGCCCGCACACACTGTGTGCACAATCAACTCCCTGGGAAGCATTCCAGCTAGGCGTTACTTGACGCTCAAAAACTGTTTGACCATCAATGACGGTCGCATCCTACCGGGTACCCATTTAAGAGTAGCAAGTGCAGGTAAATATCTTGCCAAAGGATATTAGTGCCTTGTCGGGATTCGACCCCCCCCCCCACCTTCGAATAACAAAATAATCAATTGCATTGATACCAAGTTAAATACATGAATTGTTTAAAACAATTTTAAAAAACAATTATTTGTAATTGAATAGTTGATAATAGTATTAAAAGATATGAGGGTTACAGACAACGTGAAGTTATTATGACTTGAAAAGAAATATACTCGCAACGATGTGCTCAACTTTGCTAAACTGAGTTATTGGAGTAAGAAGATACACCAACAACATGGTGGCCTGTACTTCAACAGAAGAAGAAGGCATATCAATAAGGCCATTAAACAAATATAAATGTTTAGTGTCCCCGCCCGCTTCCTTTTTTGGGGCCGCCTCCTATTTTTTTTTTTTTTTGAATTTTTTTTTTTGAATTTTTTTTTTTCAAGAAAAAAAAACATGAAAAACACTGCTAAAACGGACATATTTCTGATTTAAGAAAAAAAAAAAAATGTCGGCCGCCATCTTGAAAAATAGCCCGAATGTCAGGGGAAAATGTACTGAGCGTCCATTTTGAAGAAAAAAAAAGAAGAAAAAAAAGGGCCTCCTCCTTCCTATTTTTCGAAAAACAGGACGCTAAACATATATTTTTTTTATTTGGCCTAAAGTCTATTCAAACTACCGACAATAAGTTTTTGACCATATTACACCCCCCAACAAAATATATTGATATTAATTTCAATTGGACTTTCTTTTGAAATCAATCACCGCATTCGTTGAGTGACATGTCGGACGTTCGAATGAAAATCTACACGTTAAAGGGGATAAAGAGAAGGCCTATTCCTTGTTTGTTGTTTGCTTTTGTTTTTGTATCACACTTTTTTCTTTCACGATTTCACTTCCTGTCTCTAGGTAGGCCTACATATACATCCCTCTCTCCCTCCACTCCACCCCCCCCTCCCTCTCTCTCTCTCTCTTCCTTTCTCTCCCGTCTGTCTTTCATTTTCTCTCCCGATTATTATCTTCGACCAAATCCCTAACTGTTTTCAATAGGGTGCTTACTCTCGAGTTCTTTTGCCCAATCTTAATACCGATCCTAAATACCATGTCAGATCACTTGTATCACAATCCTGTGATAACTCTTTTGTGGGATACAAGATAATTTTGGCTAAGCAGCATGCTATTTGTGATATATTTGTTTGTGTCATCCTGATAACACTCGTGCACATGCAACCAATCACCTCCCACTTTTGAATTGTGACGTCATAAGAACGTACTCGCTGAAGCCTGAAAAGTTGAATAGTTCTGTGGTCGTGTGTCACCCGTCATTTTCTTTACCAAAAGTTTGTAGAAAAAAAGAACAAACACGCACAAAAACGGTTGACGAGTTGCGGCTGACTAGGGCGACCAGACAAGAATAGTTTAACAGTGGCATAAACATTGCCTCGCGCTTTCTCAACCAGACGAATATAAAGCACCGTAGCCTACTTTTGGATATCAGTTATTTCGTTTTACTATATAATGATATATGGACCCTTTTTTTAGTCAAATAATTTTCTTGACACAGTTTCAATGCAACTAGCTCATCCTGTGTTTACTTTGACGCTCAAGAGGGCATTCAATGGGCAGAGAGCGTGAACAGAGAAGAGGAGAGGGACAAAAGCTACTCTGAAAACGGGAATACGATTAGAGACGGATTTATTTCGGAGTTTTTCCGTGGCTAAAATCGTCACAAGCAGACGACGTATATACGGTAGCACACATTTTTTTTAAAATAACTTCGGCCCGGCAAATGTGCGCCGTACTTCAGTGAACGGACCACGAACAGTTATCAGCCGCTATGTGGGACTCTACCGAAGAGCAAGGGGAATTCATGCCCGACCCTGAGGCGATCTTGGACGAGGCTATCGCCGAGACAGCGCGATGGATAAAGGTAAGATTTTGATTAATTAGGTTGTTTCAGGCCTACAAAATTAGTTCTAGACCCATAATTAGCACATAACTGTACACACAGCGTAACCACAAGGGCTTTTCTATTGTGTTAATACAGCGAAGGAGTGGCGCCGACATAATGCCACCACAAATACTTCCTGGTCGAAAACTATGTGAAATATTACAGTTGCGAAATCCGGTATAGCATTTTTTATTCCAATAAGTTGTTTGCACAGTCTGAGAATGAATTATTTCCTCGAAAAGTATCGCATGGTAGCAGTTTATTCCTATTATGATCTTCATACTGGTGTCAGGCACATAGTAGCCCTCCGTCTCTCCTTTTCTCTCTTTTTTCTGGGGGGGGGGGGGGGGCGGGGAGGGTCGACCCCAAATCCAGAGCATTCAAGACAATAAAATACTCAAGACAAACAAATATATTTTGTAAAAATCATTTTCCAAATGAAATTCACATAATGCCAGGACCCCCTTTTCTGAGTCAATGTTGTAAACACACCATTTCGCAAAACATTTGGTGTAATGTGAAAACTTTCTGCCAATCAGACCTGCAGAGCCATCATTACAGTGTGAATTTGAATGAATCTCAAGATTTAAACCATCATTTTTATACGTTTTCACTATTAAGGAAAACTGTGTATAAACCTATATTAAGTCCTCTCCCACCATTTCTTCTTTTCTTTGAAGTTTCGGATCCTGTCCAACATCCCTAAAGGGTGTTTAACGGACTGGGCAGGGGGAGGATGGTATATACTTCCAAATAATTACATTTGTTGTGGTTCAGTTTATGGAAGGATCGAATTGCATTATTTTCTTTGATTGTCCAATTTCTCAAAAGTTTGCAAATAATACTGGCATTGATTCGGCAACAATATAAGTTAATGACCGTGGTTGATATTTGGTATCGGAAATGTGTGACCCATTATAGCTTGGGTCCGGGTGAAAGATATGGCATTTGACTTGTGTTAAAATTTGCCTATAAAATCATGGATCTAACTTCAAGGCATTACTTTAGTATATCAGTTTCGGAATCGGTATGTTAAACAATACAAAAAGACAAGATTCCAGAAGTATATATCGCTTGTTGACAGAGTCCCATTTTTTCTCGAAATTTGTCAGTGCTTGCCTCCCTTTAAACCGCCGTTGGTCCTTTTCGAATTCGCCTGCTCGGCATAACATTGTAGAAGGAAAATAATTGAATGTGATTTCTCAGTCTCGGTTGCCAACGCGTTACCAACACCGTGTGATGATATATCGACTGATATTTGACACGACACCGGATAGAAAAACATACTTGCACGTGTACGCATACAGGCGACTGAATTTGAAACCAAGCTCCATTAAGAATTCGCGCACTTTTATGCCCCTGTCACACCGAGTAAACTTAACACACTACCGACTACAGATCGGCCGATAAATTACATCATTCCCAATTACTTACTTATCGGTAGGTTTTTTAGTCGGTTGGCGGTGTGACTGAGGTGCTCATGGTATTAGCCCAAACACGTTGCAGCGTCAGTAGCTAGCTGCCTGTAAATGAATATTCAATCAAAGAATCTGGAAACGTGATTACCAAACAAATTGAATATCGAATCATTTGAACCTTCAAGGTGACGATTCAATAATGTATTTTCAACAATTGAAGGGTGCAAACATGTTAGAAAGTCACCCTAATGTTTCCACTATTGCACTCCTTAAGGTTCGGTGATGATACATATTTTTATGGGGGAGGGGTGGGTAGGGCTTGTCTGGACCTTCATTGTGAATGTGTACAAGTACATGCATAAATCAATATGTATTGAAATGTGCCTTCGTATAATTTTCTCTTTTTTCAGAGGTACTATATTATTTTACTGCAGTATTGATAATTATCCTGCATGATAGATAAATATCACCTAACACACGCACGCATCTCCCGAACCCCGTTTCGTAAACGTAATAATTATCATTTCAAAATATGAGATTAAAAACACTTATTTGAATGTTCATTCAAACGTAATCAATCACAATCTCTATCATGACAATACAGACAAATTTTAAATTCTACATTAGATTATCGATGTGCTATTTTATCATGGATGTCTCAATACCATTCAATAACCTGCCCCAAAACCTGCCACGTTTTCATTCCTTATTATTAGGGACTTTATATTTGCAAGGCGACAAAGTGGACTGCTACGTGTGACGTCCTTTTAAGGCACTGTGATATCCTTATAAGGCACTGCCATTGCCTTAAAAGGACGTCACACGTAGCAGCCCACTATGTCGAAGTGCAAATTTAAAAGTCCCTATTATTGGCAATAGACATTTGTGGTCTACGTCATGTAAATTGCATCTAATAATCAATATTTCTCATTTTAAAAAAAAAGGAAATGTACATATTTCAATATATGGTTTTCTTGCAAAATGCACACTGGGTTAAGCTTAAAAGTCAATAGTCATTATCCCACATTTTATCTTGCAACTATGGAATTCAAACAAAATTGTTTGCGGTCTGATAAGTTATGTGCTCATTTTGCTGAAAAACAAACCTTTGGTCACATACCTTAAAGATTCGTTAGTATAACATAATCTACCACGCTTATTGACACATTAAGCTTCCGACATTGGCACTTGAGTCTTGAAACAGATAACATATCAGGCATGTTCAAGATGTTACGTCAAAACAGGAAACGATTTGTCATCTTTTAGATACTCAACGCTGAAGAAGGAAAAGAAATATCACATTAAAAAAATGTTTAAACGGACTTTGATTTACTGTCAACATTCTAAAGTACGCAACGGCTTTTTCCATTTTTTTTTCTTCTTCAAATTTGAATGAAAAGTAAAAACCCTTTGGGAGATTATGCTTTTGACAAGGGCTTACTGCACCCGAATGGAGTCGGTCCCGAGGCGGTTCGAATAGCATCACGTACAGCCGATTGTTGCTGTTTTTTCTCTCTCTTTCACCCTGTTTCTTTCTTGTTTCTTTTCATTTTGCATCCATCTGTTTTGGGAATAAAACCGTGGTATGAGAAACGAGAATTTTGTATTAAATCCGATCATCAAAACCATGATGATTTTGAAGCATTAATCCTACACGCGCATTCCTTCAGGTAATATACTGAGTCGTTATCATTGTGTTATTTTTTTTAATAAATACAGATGGACTGGCATTTTGTAAAACATAAAATTGGTTCATTTAACAGGCCCGTTTTTTTCCTCGAAGTTAACAATGGTTGGTGTAAGAAAAAAAACGGGGTTTCAGACAAAACACACTGGCAAACTTTGGTACATTGTTTTTTGAACTGCTAGGAAACTTTCTCTAGATGATATACCTTAAGACGAAAGACTTGATCATCGTCAACAAAACGGAGTTAAGTCTTTTGTCAACTCTGTTTGTTGCTACGGCAGGCAGCCAGTGAAAACGAACTCGTTAAATTAAATTATGGAAATGCCAGCATTACTTTAAACAAACAGAACTTTGTAATTCCTGGCTCATTTATCCTGATTAAAGTGTCATGAAAGGGCAGAAATTGAAGTTTCTAGAAATGTGATTTTCTCCTTGAAATTCAGATACCGCCCGCCAAATAACTTTTTGGTGTCCTCTCTTCAAATTGTTATTAAACATCATGCGTGAAATATGCATCACATGAGTTGCATCAAATAAAAGAGGAGGTTCTAAGCTTTACAAATATGTGTCATTTATTAATTGTAATTGTGATTAAGTTATGATAAAACATCAATAATTCTCGGTTTCGTTTTTTCTGGGATGCACTGTATACTGCTTTTGAGAATGGGTTCTACCAATTTGTTAGCATGCCTTTCCACTCTAGACGATGACAAAATAGTCTGTAAAATGACTTGCACTCCAAACCGTATCTGAATTAAATGTCTTTATTTTTTGAATAATTTCTTTCTCTTTTTTTGCAGTAAATTTTCAAATACATAGCTTTTTAGACACTATACCCTAAAATGCTAAACCATTATCATTTTGACTCGTGCATTATTGCTGATTGTAGCCCCGAGCAACTTATGGCTTCTACACCAAGCATTAGACCCCCCTTCTCTTATAAAATCTGTTGTCAACATATTCTCTCTTCAATTCTATAATTTCTTTATTTTATTTGAATTACATTTTCAAATACATAGCTTGTTGGACACTATATACTCTAAAATGATATATACTCTTGAATCAAGTTGCTGATTGTGGCCTCGAGCTTGCACTTATGGCTTCATACCAAGCCCTAAATTCCTACTTCTCTTATGAAATCTGCTTGTTAACATATTTGTATGATAATCTTGACAGATTAGAGAAGCACGAACTCTCCCATACACATGCATGATAGTTTGGTTGAGCTATGTGCAGTGTGCTGGGAACATGAGGACACTCATCCACCATTTGTTATTCAGGTCGCATTTCTCGCAACAACAGCAAAAAAGCGAGTGAAAAAAAAATTGCGGCTCTCCCCAATGTAAAGTAACAAAAGACCCAGCGCACCCCGTTCTTATTGTCCGGTTATTCTCACTTGAATTGGCACTGAATCATATATAATATATCTTCCACACACACTTTGGTATTTCAAAATACTTCTTTTATGTCAACATGAGATCGGTTATTTCTAGCTTACCCAGCTTAAATCAATAAACCCTTGCATTCCTTTACGTCTAATGGTAATATTTACTTTCTGCAGGTTTGTCCTTCTTTTTCTCCCACCCTCTCTCTCTTTCTGTGTGTCTCTTTATATAGGTGTGTACACTTTCCTCTTCGGGTACGTAACAATTGTTGACATGCCCTCCTTCAACGTACCCTCTCTCTACCTTGTCACTCCTTTCTCGATCTAAACTTGCAACCCTTATGGAATAATCACAGTGTTACCACACTGTGTACCATGGACATAGTCAAACACAGTGTGGTACACAGCGTGCTACCACATGTGACTTTGGGACATGTGGTAACGCTGTGGTGTAATATGTGGTGCGTACAACACTGGTGGTAGCTGCATACCACAGTGTGGTATACAACAACATTACCACACTGTGGTACACAGCACAAAGTACACCACAGCGTTACCACATGTCCCAAAATCATATGTGGCCCAGATGTGGTAGCACGCTCTGGGATCAAACACATAATTAACACATACAGTGTGGCATATTTCAATACAATATTTTAATACAATATACCACTGTGGTAAATATGCGGTACTCTGTTTTTAGTATATCAGTTTATGTGGATAATAATGTGGTAAACCACATGGTCTGAAACTCCACACTGTGACAACAATGTGAACACATAAAGTCTACATAGTTTACACATAGTTGAATATGTGAACATAATGTGGCAACACTGTGATTTTTCCATAAGGGAATGCCCCCCCCCCCCTCTTTTCCATTTCTTTCTAAACATGATATCACAATCTTCCCATATATCCTTCCCTCTCCATGATAATATAATATACCTACCTCAAATATTCCATCCCCCAATCCCCTCTCTCTCTCTCTCTCTTTCTCTCTCTCTCCTTCTCAGTCTCTCATTATCTCTCTCTCTATATCTCTCTCTCTCTCTCTCTCTTAGCCTCTTTCCTCTCGTCGATGTCTCTCTCCCGTATACTATCTTCTCTATAATGTATCGAATAAGTGATAAATTGCTACTTAACAAGACGTAGGCTCAATGCCTACGTCTTGCCTACATTTGCCACTTGATTGTTATCAATACCAGATTTAAAGATGAACAAGTAATACGATGCACCAGAACAATCCCAAATAGGCGTATAGTATAAGCCAAGTGAAAAGGGGGTGGGGTTACGGTTTTTGCTGAATGTGATGACAAAAGTAGACTAAGTCTTTATATACATTGGCTTTTATTTATTTAGTAGTGTAAAGTGCATGACTGTGAAAAGTTCTTCATATTTCTCTTATTTGGATAAAAAAGGGGGTTCTCATCTACTTAGTGTAAAATAACTTGATGCCTTTAATACGCAAGATGAACTTTGCGTATGTAGTTTTAAGAATGAATATTATTCCTACCCTTGTTTTTTCCACCTTTAATTGTTGTTCACCCTATTTGCTTATTATTCCCAATGACGTTCAGACTATTTGCTGTTGTCCATTTCTCTATATACAATGTAATCAGAAAATATTTCTTACATATTTTCCAATCAATTAAGCGAAACGTCAACCCCCAGCAATAAGATATTGAACTCGTTGGTAAACTTGTCATGAACTTGAGAGTCCTACTTGTGACCCTTTGCCTTTTTCATATAGAATAATAGAATTTTGACTATTATTGAACAACTCCTTCAATTCAGATAGAAAACACACATTATCGGCCCACATTGTCTCCGAAACGCAAACAAAAAGAAAATACATTCCTTACGAATGAAGAATAAAGAGCATCCCAAGAATGCATATCGTTCCACATTCTATATGTTTACTATTTACACTTAATACATTTCTTCCTTGGCAAAAAAGTTGTCCTTCTTTTACAAATTTTCTGTTCAAGCTCAAAGTGCATTATCCAAGGTCTTCGAAAATATTTCTTTTTTGTAAAACAAAATAAAAAGGACCAGGATTTTGGGCTCCAAATCTGGATTATGATTTGGGATTTGGTATTTTAATTCACTCTTTATTTGTTAAGGTGGTTACTATTAATTTGATTATGTTTTAATATTTTATCTCAAAGTTTTAGTATCTAGAGCTACGAGCTTTCGGATCGTTCCGTCTATTTTAAACCATTTTCTTTCTGTCTAATTTCATCCTCCTCTTTCCTTTTAATCTACTTCTATGTGGTTGAATGAATTATTTAATCGATTTAATTAATCATTTATATATTCATTTCTCTATGTATTTATTTATTCATTTATGTATTCATCTATATAATCTTTCTATTTACATTTGTTTGTCATTATAAGCCCTCTTTCCAAAAAATGCGATTTTGTTTAATGATAAATAGTGATCATGGTGATTTGATATCTATCTTGTACAGTTATTCCAAAATTTGCTAATGTATTCAAGTATTCTTTCTCTCCTTCTCTCTCTCTCTCTCTCTCTCTCTCGCTCACATACTCTTTTGCTCACAAATTCTTGCTTGTTCTTCAAGTGTTAAGTATGTAGTAGTCTCAAGGGATTTCTTCTTTGTTTTTCAAGTAGTCTTAAGACAAGGACGTCTGGAAAATAATCATGCTTGACAAAGTTGTCCTCAGTGAAAAACACAATTGTTTCCCTTGAAACACTTAAATATTTAAACCTTTATCTTGTATTATGTTGGGATTTGAAGAATGGTCTGCTTGGTTACATGTCTGCTTAAAAGAAATAGACTGCATCCATCTATTCTGGTACTCATACACCTCTAAAGTGTATACAGGGATGGAAGAACTTTTACTTTTTTTTCATTTTTATTTCGTTTTACTTTTCAAAGAATCGCGTTTTTTGTAAAAGGACAATACAAAACCAGACAAATCAAATAGGCGAATAATGACAAATAAAACAATAGCATATCAAATGATGAATAAATGAATAAATTGATAAATGAATAAATAATAAAATTGAATAAATGAACAAATGAATAAATAAATATATGAAATAGTAAAAATTTAGAGCAATCAAATAATTATTTAATTCTACCAAATCCATAATAGATCAACAAAAAACAAAAACGCCGAGAATTAAATGAAACAGAAAAAATATAGTTAATATATTAGACCGAACTATGCTAACAAGTTGAGGTGAAACATTTAAACAGATTATTTTTTACAAAATCGCAGAAGACATCTGATAACATTGTCACAAAAGTAAAGACAAGCTCAGCTACATATAACAAATAATTACACAATTAAAAAATAAGTGTGTTTATTTATTCATTTTGTTTTGTTTTATTCTTCGTTTAAATTTACAATATACAACCATCATTCGCAGGTAAATGTAATTAATAGAAAAGAGATGTAAGGAATGCGATAGCTAAACATGATGTAATGTTATGTTTCGAGTTCCAATAATCTTGGGCTATATCCACGTCGTTCAGATCAATGGTTTCTACATTTTTAGTTTTAACTCTCTCTCTCCATGAACCTAATAGAATTTCATGCTCTCTCTCTCTCTCTCTCTCTCTCCTTCTCGGTGTGTATGTCAATAACCTATCTGAATGGGGATAGGATTTAATGTCAGAACAAAGTATGCATGTCAGGGATTTGAAACCCCATGCATCGCTAATAAGTAAATCGATAATTAGAGGATCAAACACCTCGTTAAAACACTACCCCCCCCCCCCACCCCCCCCCCACCCGGGGGGGGGGGGGGGGGGGGGCTACAAACTATTTTTTTTATTTCTCCACCTCTTGTTTTCATTTAGCCTACCCCCCCCCCCCATACGCCCTTCCCTCTTCTATTGGGTTATAATCCCTTTATCACCTATCATATCTCCTCTCTTTCTTCAGCTTCCTCTCCCCTTCTTCTTCCCTTCTCTCTCCATCTCCCCTCCCATCCCCATCTACCCCACGCTCTCTTCTCTCTCCCTTCTTCCTCCTTTCTATGTTGGTTTTCTTTACAAAGCATCAAGGAAGATATGTG